>DWPT01008098.1:0-10403 GCA_018251895.1 Agathymus mariae mariae
TACATCAACGAAAGACTTGAACTGCCGTGTGTGTGGGGCAATTAATAAAATGATATAATATGTAACGAATTATATTTTGTCACAGTGTATATATATCTTTATTATACAACAGATTTAGACAATGTTATCATTAAATGTACTCGTACCAACCTGTCTGTGGGTCTGGGCAGGGTCACGTCGTACATCGTAAAATATAAATAACGATACCAACCTGCTGCCGTACAAAATTCGTTGATGTTATTTGAGGACCACATCATCAAACACATATTTGTTATTAAAAATTTACATGGTTCATTCTGTCAGGTGAAGCTTTATAGTTTCGTTTTGAAACGTCAAAACACATAATTTAAACCGCTTACGTGACTAATTACAACCTACGGGGAAATATGGGACAAAAAGATGAAAGTATCCGGCCCACGGAAAATGCGTTCAGCTATTCTTAACCCCACAGCTCGACCACAGTTGTCTAATTGGGCGAAACTTGGTGGAACAGTTTGGATTAATTAACCTGGATATGCAATATAACGGTCGATTTCAACACGCAGTATGTGCGTAGAAACTCATCTTATCAACGTGTCAATCGTTGAACCTTATATTGGTGTTCAGACATGAGAGAGAAATTGTATAGTATTTTAATTCTTTTAATTCAGCAATATTAACAAATTATAATTGTTGTTAAATTACAGCTGTGGCTTTTATATTTTTCAGTTAAGTTAAATTATTAGTAATTTGATAAACACTTATAGTAAGCTCCGATGGAAGTTGTCCGTGTAACGGAGAACCTGGAACTTAATTTACGCGTATTTCTAGATGTCCTAGTGTTGATTTGATATCCTTATTTGTCTTTGTAGTAATATAACAACAAAGGGCATTTATAACTGTCACACTTTGTGTTCAAATAATCTTAGATTTTCGAATTGTGAAATGTTTGAGAACTTTATATTTAAAAGCAATTTTTATGATAATAATTTTACGTATTTTTTATTTTATCATTTAACATACATATTGGTGACAGCAGACACCGTCGCAACGACTGACCTCACGCCTCATTGTTATGTTATTTGCTGCATAAGCTTGTGAACTGTATGACAAAAGTAATTGGAAAACACTAAATTTCATGCAAAGAAGCGTGGGGCGCTATTGACGTCTATTCATGATGCCTGCATGCTTAAATTACCAAGCACGCCACACTGTTTAATTATCTGGTTAGATAATTAATTAAAGGCAAAACCCTACATGTAAAAGCCCCATTGGTATGGTTACTTCAAGGACGTCAACCAGTTATAGTACACATGTATATATCCTTATCATCAACAGATATATCCAACATATCGTGGTAAAATTTATTTGGTAGTATCGCTTAGCCTGCTGTTACTGGGCGCAAAGAAGAAGACTTCCCAAGGCTTGTCTTCCGCTGAATGAATGGAAATAGAGAAAAGCTTCTGACCATCGGCCATAAATTAGCATATCGAATGACGTGGGCTCGGCCATACATCACACTGCAAGGGACTGCACGGTATATACTACCATTATTTATATTCATATTTTATGGCGATAGCGATTTACGACTGCATCTAAGATTGCTTACGAGATTTTAAAATTGGTTTTCCTTATTTCCGTACTCTATTCTTTTTATATTATTTTATGTTTTTTTAACAAAATAAAAAAAAACGTTAGAAATACTCTTACACTAAACAAACATTACTCATAAAAAGCTATGGTAAAGAATAATGAATGACAATAACAGACCCGAAAATAGGAAAATACATTGTGACACAGGTCACTACCGTAATAACCACAACCGCCGTGTAGATGTTACAAATGTGACCCGAGTTATTATGATGTACGGGCATTGACATTGTCGGTCAATAACCAGTACGTATGTTTTACATGTGGGTCACTCAAGACATATTTCGTACATGTAAAATGCTCCTATTATAAGAAATGGAGCATCTAGACTGCATCTTCAAACTTAAGGTCAATAATTAAGTGAATATGCACTTCATGTTACCAACGTACCTCCGTATAAATAAGATACAAAATAAACTTGAACCCTACCCACAATTTCATGCCATTGCTAATTATTCGTAACCCAGCAAAATGGTTAATAAAATACTAAGTAGCAAATCTATTAAATTATTGCACCGACGATGTCTTTATAATAGTTTTTATTACAAAGAAAACTTCAAGTAAAATAATTTAAATTCAACAAATTAGCGCGTGATATATATCGCGATAAAAATGTTGGAAAAAGTTAATGGGCTATAAAATGTGATAAACGGTGATAACAAAAATATATTAGTATCCAGGTATTTAAATTAAATTGAATCATTTAAAATAACTTTCCTATATATATGTAGAAATGTATTTTCATCAATTTACTGGGGATCTTGACTACGAACTGAATTGCTTGTTGCCAATATTTTATAGATGTAGAATTTCTTATACGTATTGCAGCCAGTACGCTAGAAACGATCGTAACTTCATTCCTCAAAACACAGTTATATCCAAGTCGTCAACAACATCAGAGCCGTCAGCAGCACCTTGCCTGATCAGAAGGAAGGAGTTGCAGCCATAGTTGACAGGCTCGCCGGTTTTCTTATCAGAAGGAGAATAGGACACTGGAATGTTAAGATTGTCACCAGTATGCATGAGTAACGATAAGACTAAGCCGATACAGACCTCAGCATCTTCTAAAAGTTGGAACGATGGAAGAACCCCGTCGGCTCCAAGATTTGTAAAAATATTGATTATTGATGATTAATATTTTTGTTTTCTATTTAAGTCTGTTCGTATTTAAGATCAAATGCAAGACTTTGTCTATATTTACATTATTGATATTACAAGTAAGTGTGTAAGAATCATTTTTTATAATTATTGTTCGCAGCAGCTAAATATATGAATACTAAGTGATATGAAAATAATTGAGCTGCTCGCTGGCGAGTGGAATGCCGTGTGTTCTACAGTTTATTATTATAATTGTGAGTTAAGATATTGTACGTGGGAAGGCGGTGCCTGTCACAATTTGAAATTTTAATTTGAATATAAATATAAACTCTTCACGAACAGTTCTAGTTTAGCGGTTATGCAGTAAATTTAAATATCTAAATCGGGTCTGGGTGACGTTGGACATCCGCACGCACCTCGAATTTTACAGTGTTATGTGCTTATTAGTAACTATAATCACTTCGATTAATTATACATCATAATTTGAATGTTAGAAATGAATTTCTTTATTTCTTTTCTATGGGTTTTTGTTTCTTCAAATGATGAGTGAAATATGAAATATAAAGGGCTATTTTCATTTTCGTGTCACAGCCAAATTTTTCGGCGTAATCCACGAGCAACTTTATTGGAAGAATGACGTGATAGCTTCAGACCTTTTTTAATGTCTCAGCGTAAGTTATATTTGTAACGTAACATAAATGTATTCCTAAAATAAAAAAAATACTTGTCACATAATTATACATCTGTCCTGGCAGTGAATCAAATCTGAAACCGCTCGTTCGGCAACCGGGCTCATTGGAACGGGACCGTGCACTAGCTATTGTAACATTAATAAAATTAAGTAAATCCAGATTTGTCGTTCTCAATACAACATATTATCAATCTAACGGTAGCGTTACTTGCATCTCGAATAATATAGAGGGCAGCACTGGTCAAAATATATAAAAGTAATTTGTTTGGAGCTTAAGCTGTCGTATTGCTAATAAATTATTGTTCCACTCTACTGTGGTATTTCTATTTACAAACATCTGAATTTCAGAAAATTGAATTACAGCTGTCCAAGAGCTACAGTCGAGATAAAACCCTCATGGATTCTAAGTAGTTAAAACATACCGACACGTCTGAGTGCATGTGGCAGCACCCTTACCTCCGCCATTTGAAACACATGCGCGCAATAACGCGTGTTAATATGAAACGAAAGTGTTATTAATTGTTATTATTGTGATTTGCTCCCATCTCTGTTTCCTTTAGCTACGAGTTCCGCAAATTTTATAATTCAGTTTGTACGTACAATACTAAATGTTTCAAATTTGAATTGGTAGTACTTATGTTGTTCATTTAAATTGAAGTCTCAAACAAAATAAAAAGATGAAAGATAACCCGTTCTCAGAAACGATAACACCATAAAACAATGACATGTAGCTAATATTATTAAGTATTGGAAAATATAGAAGATAAGTACTCGAATCATGAGTGTTTTAATTTACGATTTTATTTCAAAAATAAAACTACATAACATGAATAATGAATAATTTACATAAATACTTCCAATATGTCCATTGTTATTAAATGTTATTTATTAATAAAATTAAATAATATTTAACGTGCTACTTATTGCAATGTAATGAAACAACAATACTAATAAAACAGTAGGTACAATGTGACGAGACCGAAGGCAATGCGTCTACCAACTACGAGTATCTTTTCGGCTCCGGCGGACGTTGGTACACATGCATTGTAGCGGTGCTACATTTGACATGTTCTTTTTTTAACTATTCGACTATTTATGCACAGACAGAATAAAACAAAAGTTAACAAGGAATACGGAATACAAGGGAACTACTTATCTCGCAACGAAACCTCTTCCGGTAGCCCCGCGACAGGGAATGTAGTATATATGTATATATAGAGCAACGAACTTAGTGCATTATAAAAAATATATCTTTGAGAAATAAATGTACATATATATTAATAAAATATTATAACTATGTAATAAATTAAGCTAATTAAGCGTTGTTCTAACCTAAGCTAATTAGACGTATCATAAATCTGTATTTATACTGATAATAAGTACGTAATTATGCTGATACTGCTTTCTCTATTTCAATTTAGATACAAAAGCTTTGTTAATGACAAAGACTTTATTCTGTATTTTCTGTCTGGCTGTCTACGCTCGTGACATGGGGAAATTACAAAACAGATTTACAGATCCACAATAGAATTACTTGTCATGTTTTTACCTAAATACGTTTCATAACAGTAAATAGATTTGTTCTCTCGGAACAGGAAATAGAACTTAGTATATATAACTATCTGCAGGCCATCCAAACAGAACTGTTATGCACGAGTTAGCGTCGTACATTATCTGTCAGCACCTTTGAGCACCGCGCGGTAGTTATTCGTCATTGAATTCAGAGCACAATCGGTTGTCGTCTGCGCCGCGTGTGCTCTAGCTGGCAATCATTCATTAATAAGTCGTCAACAATGGGGTAGTTTTAAAAATTTAATTGATGTTACGAGAGTAGTAAACAAAGTTTGCCTGCTTTTCTGCAACTATTTTAATAAATTAAAAAGTTATTATTCATATAAGTAGGACATCCATTCCCTAACATAATTAATATAAGGGGCCCGTAGCTCAGTTGGCAGTGACCCTGCCTGCCGAGCAAGGGGTCCCGGGTTTGATTCCCGGCCGAGGCAGACATTTATGTGACAGATAAATGTTTGTTCTCGGGTCATGGATGTTTGTGATGTCATATTTGTGTATGTCCATGCCACCCGCAACACAGGGTATCCTAGTGCGGGGGTGTGAATGTGTAAATGTTTATTTATTTATTTAATTATGAAATTCATTGAATGGCTGATATAAACATTATTTTTTACATAAGATAAGTTAATGCTTGACAACAATCCCACCTGATGTTAAGTGCTGATGAAGTCTAACATGTTGAACGCACTAACTTATGATAGCCTATTCACTCTCTTCTTGAACACTCCCACATCGTAAGTAGCCGGGAACGCCGACGCGGGCAAGTTATTCCAGTCCTTTGCAGTGCGGATAATGAATGAAGACGCAAACCGCGTCGTCCGTGCAGGTGGTACGTTTATTACGTAAGGATGGATACCCGCCGTACGCCGCGTTGTTCGATGAAGAAACGTCGATGGGGGAATTATTTCAAACAATTCCTGCGCACACTCTTCAAAATGCGTCCTATAGAAGACCGAGAGGCTGGCAATCCTGCGCCTTTGCTCAAGGCTTTGCAGATTGAACCCGATCAGATCTGGGTCACCAATGAGCCTCTTTGCACTCCTCTCCATCGAGTCCAATGCTCATAGATGACATATTGCAGCACCAGCCCAAATGTGTCAACAGTACTCCAGACACGGTCGAACTTGAGCTTTTTACAGGGTTAAAAGCTGATTCGGTGTGAACCTCAAGTTTCCTTTCAGTCGCTTTCGCCTTAGACTCGATGAACCGACCAAAGTTAATGTTTGAAGAAACTTCGATTCCCAACAATTGAAGTCGGTCTGTGCATTCTAGGGATACATTCAGAAAAGTAGGAGCCAAGGTGAATGGACTCCTCTTGGCGCTGAACAAACACGCCTGTGTTTTAGTTGCGTTGAATTTCACAAGATTAGCATCGCCCCATTTGGACACTGCCCGAAGTGTGAGACTCGTACGTTCCACCATGGCCTCTGTTTCGGACTGTATTTCTCCTCTACTGGCCCGAGATTTCGGGAGGTATTTCTCCACTACTGTGCTGTTATCTGCATACCTATAGATACCAGGCTTGTGCAGATCATTGGTGTGAAGTAGGAAAAGCGTAGCGGACAGAACGGATCCCTGAGGAACTCCAGCGTTGGTAGCCATCGATTGCAATGATCAACCATCGACGACCACCCGGAGAAACTTCGCTCAGAAAGTCCTTTATCCAGACGATAAGGCCAGAGGATACGCCATACGCTGGAAGCTTGCTTAATAGGCTAGAGGGCGAGGGAGACGGCAAGCGCCTTCTCGTTCTTCTCGAGGGCCTCGCTCCACAAGTGAGTGGTATACGCTAGAATTAGGGTCACCACGACTACCTTTTTTAGCCAGAGTGCCACCTGATTTTACCAATTGAGGTAGTGTGGGTCGTCAGAAGCTACATTTAACCGCTTTGACAAGAGACAAAAAAGCTCTACTGCTAGATGGTTGTGCAGAGAGTTTCGCGCCGATATGTTGGATACGGTTGAGATTCACCTTCTGTAATGTCTTTTTGCAGGACTTGGCGGTGAGCTTTCTTCTTCGAACTGATATCCGGAGCTTTGCTGTTTCAAGCATCATCCCAAGATAAATACGCCGAATGTTTGCGCTTTTCAGTCTGAGCGCATTCGGCATTAAACCTAGGGTTGAGCTTTGCCACCAACGGGGACGTCAGAAAAAGGGATGAAGTAATCCATAGCTTGACGTACCACATAAATAAGATATTTACCTAGTATCTTCAATCGCAGTTGTCCTCAGACTTGAATTCTTCTGTGATTCCAACGCTATTTAACACTTTTTGGGATTTTTATTTAGGTTGTATGGAGTTGGAACTTACGTTTATTTCAATAAGCTTCCAAAAATTTTGGCGACGAGCTAAATCACAGCTTATAGGTAAAGGATATTATGGTATACATCAATATATTAATGACAAGGATCTAAGTAATCTGTAATTATCATGTGTTGTTTTAAAAGATGCGCTGAGGAATTTCTTTCGTCGTTTGTTCTCCTCTATGCTATAACACCTTTTCGTAGCGGTAGTAGAAGCAGAAAATTACGTGCATAAGTGAATACCAAAATGACTGAATGATTTTTAATTTTGTTTTCAGATTTTCAAATGAAAGCTTCTTCGAATTGAGTTATAGTAGTAGTCGACTTCACATTTTGATATGTCTATAAAATCTAGTATAGACATCTCTTATGGGGTAAGATTTCATGAAAGTTTCCAAAGTTCAAACAATCTAAATGCTTTAATAGAAGTTGGAACTCAGATTCTAAAAGTTGGAGATTAAATTTACCGACCACCCCGAGCACGCGTCTGCGATGTTTTCATTTGTAATATATAATAGGACAACATTGACAGTTGCGTTGTAGACAACAGGATCAAAGACAATTGGGCGATTGTCAAAGTCAATTATAAGACGGATTCAATAGGATTCAATTGATAACGGCCGCGTTCGCCATCCTGGGTAAAAACAGAACTAATGGACATGACTGACTCGCCATCCAAAGGCACCTGCTTCGCGAATCAGCATGTAATCAACATTTACATGCCGCTGACGCGTTAAGCCGGAATCTGTGTGAACTGACACACCACTATTAGTAACTATTAGCGCTAAGCCGCTCAGAGGCACATAATGAAGACTAATCGACAATTAATTCAACAGGTTAGCGCGTCTGCGCTTAATCTGTGTCGATATTTCACACCAACGGATGTCTTGTCGACGCTCCGGTGGTAATGACATATAAATGTAGTCAAGTAATTGTTGTTAGCGTACCGTCGTCAATCCAATGGTTTTAACTCTAAATTAAACCGAGAAAGTTATACGTTTAGAATAAACGAGTTAGCTAGTAGTTGTTCGCTGTACTATTGATTTTGGGATCTGAGGTTCCTGAGTAGATCAGCGTTACTAAGTTTTCTAATTAGGATAAGAAACCTGAGGCTTGTAGTGCACTGCTAATAGATTCGAGCCAATCCCGAAGCCCCCTGGGTCCTACCATCTTCTGGGACTTACCAACCTAAACTAACTTATTAACGTTTAATCTATTAAAAGTAAATTTAAATATTTTTACAAATATGTAGTATCTAAGGCCCTTAACGTTTTCCATTGCATCTTTGTCTAATATGTCACAAAGCAATTTAAATTAAACGATACCAATACCATTAACTCCACGCGTAACGCGCGTACGAGCATGACTTCACGCAACCGTGTACAAAGCCCTTCAGGAAAATTACTAACATATCTCAGCAGAAATAATAAACCGCAGCTTGTCACCTCAAGATAAAAGGGATTAACTCACTCGTGAAACAGGTTGGCTCTACTACGTGCTGGCGGTGCGCGAAACTCAACCTTATGGTCGACGGTTAGCGCCCTTTATGGCCTGCAACAGAAATAATAAGTGTCTGAAGAAAATTAACAGTGTATTATTGTAAGTACGTAGGTGTAACGATGTATAATTTCGTTTTGTGACAACCTTGCTAGGGTTGGGAAGGATGCGTGGAAGTATCGATGTTTTTGAAACTTAAAAGATGTTAAAGAGTTAAAAGAAGTTTCAAAATTGTTGAAGGCAGATGTTTTTATATTTTATATTTTTGATGTCAAAGCTTTTATGATATATTTGATTTTATGACACTGAATATTTTAATTATTTATTTAAATAACAAGATTATTTCAATGAACTGCGAAAATTATAAGTAAATAACTAATCATTCAAGGAGAGTATACCTATGTATATCAACTTTAAATTCAATCTATTTCTTTGCATTAGTGTAGCTTTCAGATGATATACAGATGTTCAAATAATATAATCGTAGCTCTAACATTGTATATTGACTTCGAAATACTGAAATAATAATCATCAATAATAGTAAATCGAGTACACCATTGAAAATTTAAATAATTTTCATAAAATTTTTCATAAAAGTTTCAAAATATGAACAGTGATAATATATACATATACAAATTATAAGTTGATAGTATAAGGCGTTACTTTGCAGAAATTCATTGTTATTAAATTAGTATAAATTTACTTTGCAACAATCCGCAAGCACAATGTATGATGGTATATACTTCTATATATGCATATAATCTCCCTCCCTCCCACAAAGGAAAACATGCAGTTATAATAAATAAAAGTATATATCAACATATTTTATTGTCCATATTTATATTTTTGTTATACGGATTGTTGCAAAGTAAATTAATACTAATTTAATAACAAATGATAAGTATAAATGCTAATATTAATTAATTTAAATGTCGAAATAATAAAATAATTTTTAAACCTATCGTTAACGCAACATTTTGTTTCATGTTGATTTTAATATTTTATTGTTTTTCCATGTCAGTATTATTAATTAAATGTTAACATTAGTACCTTCTACAATGTCTTTAGATTTTCTTATTAAAATTTTCAGAGTATATTACGATAATCTCTCATAGATAAACTATCGATATAACCATAACCGTATACCATCACTGTTTCTTCTATTAGCTCTGAATTTGAAGCGGTTGCCATCCAAAGTCGGCTTGTTTTGTCTAAGTGTTACCAAGCGCAGGTGGAGTTAAGGGAATTTACTCAACGATAACATTAATGTTTTTCAGTGTGATAGGCACAAACTCTTGACTTTATTGTTGCTTCCCCAACTTTGGGGATACAAATATGTTTATATTTTATTTCTATAGGTAACTGAATAACGTGTGCCTTAGCGCTTACGAAAGTTGCTGAACGTTAGAGCGACGTTTTCTAGGCGTCATGTTTACAGTAGCAGTTAAAACTAAACTGAACTGAGTGTGTACGAATAAGTATATTTTTTTCATTAACCAGATACTGGTGTGTGTACAACAACAGGGCGGTTTTTTACAAACGTAAGGACAACATTTTCAGGAGCGTGTCACTAGTTCATCACAACTTTTATTTGCAACCTTTACTATTG
>DWPT01008099.1:0-10403 GCA_018251895.1 Agathymus mariae mariae
CAACAAAATATTAGTTTTTTTTAATATTTATTAAGGAAATAAAATTATGAAACAACCAAAACTAGTTTTATTTTTTTATACCCGAAATATGCAGTAAGTTGTAGGGTGCCTAATACTTTTGGCCAAGGCTGTATCTCATTTGTATATCTATGTCACTTACAATACAGAAAATCGCAGAAGAAAATTAACTATAATAGTTTCATTGAGAAAATGTGAGAATATAGTTAAATTATATTACATATTTTCATATTTACTTAGGATTATAATAAGTCTGAATATTTACATACAATAAAGAAGATAATGTTTTCTATCATGGAAAAAGATTTATTTTTCAAATCCACTCCCTTGAATAAATTTAAAAATACTTGTCTATAACAAAACTTCTGTATCAATATCGATAAGCCTTTAGTGTTATTTACATCTCTACTACATTTAATATCCTTGCCTTGACATTAACATAAAATGTATTCTGATGGTTGTTTCGCAGCAGAGGTGGTATAAGAGTACATGGATAAGGACTTCTTTTGGTTAAAAATAAACATAGAGACTATAATAGAACAAGCAAGAACCGCCGGAGTTTCGTGTTAATAACTTTAGTTTATTGATCAGCCGGCCTCTGTCGAAAAGCCTAAAACCTAATGTAACCCGATAAGACCGTAAATATAACTGATAAGTTAAATTAAAAAGAAGTACTTTATATGTGCTTTACATAATATTTAATAAGTTGAACGAAACTTATTAGAGAGCTGGTTATTTCCGTGCGTTTTTAACATTTACCTATTTATTATTCCGTCTTCAAAAATAGGTCAAGCTTCATTTTTAATATTTGTCAACAAGTTAACAAATACGTTGACTACTCTTTTAATTGAGAACGCATCGGTGGCTTCTTGCCATCTGGTGGCAAGATCTATAACAAAAATTACTACGTACGCATCATTTGTAAGTTTACCCTAAAGCTAACGATGGAACATACCCGGTGACCGGTGATGACTTCAATTTAACACCATAAAAATGAAATAATAAAGCTGCGTGCACATTGAAATGCTTTCAAAAATAGCCAGATAGCGAAAATTAATCTGTCATGGAATCACCCCGGCGATAAATAAGTATGTAAGATTTACAGACACGTCGCCGAACGGCGACCGGCGAAGGTAGCGGCACCGCAATAAATGACGATTGTAAATTAAGAATAGATTTATGACTGTTTTGCTTGGACGCGCGATGATCAGAGCAACGGGACACTTGTTTATTTATTTGGTGAGCGCACGACTTCAGGTCAATTAGAAAGATGCGCAATGATTAGCTCGTTTAGATTATTCTAATAGTGTTGAGGTCTTATACTTGGGCAAGCAAACTAGTACCGACGGGGAGTCGGCAGTGCAACGCCTATTTTAAGCCTATTTTGAAGAACCCAATGCTTTTCTCCAACACCATGGGTAAAATGTTACATAACGTCATTAGACATTTAGTTCACCTTTTGTAATTATCTAGTTTTAGATTCCAGTAATCAACTAATTGTATAATTAAGTGTCAATAAATACCTACTTTAATAATATAACGCCAAATCATACAGCACAGTGAAATCTTCACAAAAAGAACATTGTATAACATTTTCTGACCATATAACTTAATATTTCTTTTCTAAGAAATCCTATACTTTTATGGTTCTAGTTAACAGTGTGTGAGATTCGAACACTCGAAACTTCATACGCGTTTGCCAATTTCAAACTAATAAAAAATACTTCTCATCATAATAGATTGCTCCCCTGCTGGCGAAACACGGAATGGCAGACTTAACTACTTTCAGTTTTTGTGAACATTACGGAGAACTGTCACCTATTAGTGGTTGCGTCTCATTGATTTCCTTTTCCGTAAGTGATAATTTATTTTTAATGGTCGCATAAAGACAGACGTGGATAACAATATGTTATGATAGAAAATACAAATATTAACCAGGTGTAAATCTAGTACAAGCAAAAATAATGTAGCTTGATGACATACGAGCTAGCAAGTATTTAGGTGATACTAATTCCAAGCCTCAGTTATCCAAAATAACTTTTGCCTTCAGCTCTACTACGCATTGACGGACTGACGGATGACATACTAATTAAATGGGGATATTATTGCAAATACATATTTGCTGAAATGTTTCAACGCATTCCATTTGGTACCTTCATTTTCCACATATTTCCGTTTTCTATTTGTTATACGTTTATTGCAACTGATCTGTTGGGCGGGTGCTTAGAACTTGAACTACGGCACTGTTTTGCCATGGTTATGAAAGCTGCAATAACCATTTTGAGTTTTGAGTCTCATTGGTTCCATATATTCATAGTCAGCAAAGGGAGTTCTACATTATATGTTTAGAATGATTTTACATATCTATTTTGCGACAATATTTTTTTCTTCTATAAAAATAATTTCTACAACATAGTTCTCGAAAGTACCTTAAAAGTAGTTATTATAAATTCGGCAGTACTGGAATATTTACTGAACCACAGCGATTCTTCGTCATCAGAACTAGGCGCTACGGGATCAGTTTCACCATCCACGTCAGCACGTGAAGGAAAAATCTAAATTCGGTTGGACGGAATTTCATTCACGCCTAATATATTTAAGTAGTTGAGGAATATTTTGCAGAACTTTTAAGCTTATCAACACCTTTTATTCAGAAAAGTTTAGTTCCCACGAAAGAAAATAGTATGAAGAAATATATAATTTTAATTTGTACGCGGAAATGAAAATGGTTCGACCCACTTGTAACGTCACTTAGGTAATTCTTACGACAAAATCTATACGGCTGTAGTCGAAGCCCTACCCATTCCGGTCGATGGTACAAATTGCTAAACCAATTCTTATTTGTAAGGCAATAGGAACCCTATTATGTCGTAGGATCTACCTGCGTGCATATTTACGCTTCTAGCCTTTTAACACATCACTGACGGACTTAGCAAATTAGTACTTAATATTGCGCAATGCTACGATGAATGCCGTGGTATTGGTCACCTCACTCAACGTAAACACAAAAAATAGTCCGCACTAATATTGGGTATGTGAATGTAAGTTTTTTTATGTTTTAATACGTTATATGAGTTAACTACCTGGTTCCTGACTTGCTGGTTGTCTGTAAAGCGTTGGTAATAATTTTGCTATTACCAATGTAAGTATGTTTTCAGGTATACGTCTATATTCTATACCATTTTACATCTTCAGACACCTACAAGGGTATTATGTATTATACACTGCGCTCGGAATTCAATTTAGAAATGTTTGTGTGCCAGCTAATATTTGTTTTTATAACGGAGCAGTGTGTATACGGGGAGTACAAACAAACCGTATTTGTTAAATATATTATGTACACTTGGTTTGCTCACGTGTTTGTTCTTAGCTTATGATAGCACTTTTTAAGTAATTGACAATACACTATAACCGTATATCAACAAATAAACGGAGCTGTAAAGTATGAAGTGAGGTAATCGTGAATGAATTTTATTTATGTTTCATATAAAAGCCGAAATACAATGGAGATGAACTAAGATATATGATTATGTTAGCAACCGTGCGCTGCAGGAGTTTGATTATTTAAAAGTTTAGTCTGTGGTACTATATGACTATTTTAAAACGGACGCAATTTTTAAAGGAAAGCAAAATATAACCACGGGAATCGCTCGAAGTATAGCTCCTCGGTTTCTTTGAATTATTAATAAATACAGCGCGGCGCGATAAGGTTCTTTAGGTGAACGCCAGTGGAATGATTTAAAAACACATCTGTGCTTTGGAGGGCATGGGCAAGTGATGCTATTACAGTTCGCGAAGTAAATGTTTGGCTTCGGTGTTTTCTTTTTTAAATTTCAGTTTGAAACCTATATTTACATTCAGTTTGATTTGTTAGCCCCCATTCGGTAAGCAGAATACCGTTACACCAATATCATAATTTTGTAAGTATTGTGTAATATTATACTAATAAAACAAATTTATTAACACTGAATATGTTTGGTCACACAATATACAATTAATAGTTTTCTAATATACCTGTTGTATTATTTCCGTCTAATAACACAGAGGGCAGCACTGACTGAAAGATATAAAAGTAACTTGTTTGGTGGTTAGGTTTTCATTTCGTTTATTGTTAGTCGTACTTCTAATAAAGTGCTTTCTTACTTCCCTGGAGTATATTAATTAAACTAAAAATAAATTAAATATTCTTTATAATACGTAAACAAATTATTTAATCATAATGATTATTACTTAAATGTATGTCTATACTAATATTACAGACAGCCGGAATTGTTTTAAGTTAGTTGTGTATGTGAACGGCCAATCCGTAACCATGGCACCTATTTCAAAATTAAGTCCATGTAATGTAAGTTAATGTCAGATATTAATAAAATAAATTATATTTATAGTTTATATAGTTACAAGGCGATTAAAGTTAGCTCCTAATAAACAGGACTTTGTCACCAGCCTTCAACGCACCCGAAATTGCTGTTCGTCAACCACTTACTAGTGACACTCCGCAGAGCACAAAGACGACATTCAGCGTGTATCGCGGTCAAACGACCGCAGTTAGCATTTCCGAACGCCGGTAACCTTAGCCGCGGTAACACCACACGGCATACGATACAGTACACACGACACACGACGCTCGTACCAGCGCCACGAGCAGCCAGGGCTACCCATTGCGAAACCGAAACAGATATAGGCTAAGCTGTTATGTTAGCCGTGCTTATTCATTTCGTTACCTACTCGTTTTAGGCAGGTATCCACTCAAGTGCAACGCCTGTCGCTATTGCAACGCAGAACATTAAATAAACGTTCACATTCATGAACACGCACACGCGCTCGCACCCGCAAACGAACACGTATACATATAACCGATCACCCTAATACTGCCAGTGTCGCTGATGACGTGGATAATTAAGCACCACCGCACTACGATACCCTGTGTTTCGGGCGGCATGGACATACTCAGATACGACATCACAAGCACCCATGACCCGAGAACAAACATTTATCTGTCACGTACATGTCTGCCCCGGATTTGGATCGAACCCGGGACCCCTCGCTCGGCAGGCAGGGTCACTGTCGACTGAGCTATATATGGTCGTCAAAACAACACAAGCTTATTTATTTCCGTCCAGACTATCTATTACTCTCGCGAACATTGATATGATTAAATTTGCACATCTTAGTGTGTCATATGAATTCATTCGAAAGGTTACGTGGTTACGTGTGGACATTCACATACGGTAACGCAGTTGCTAGGGAGACTAACGGTCTCAGATGTAAACTTTTTGTTAGTAAAGTTCATATATGTAAGAATAATTGGGAAGTGTTTAACAAACTGAATTGTCATTACGTTTGATTACAGCCTAAATAAGAAAAATATCAATACAAATACCACATTTTCCCTTGTTTGTTAGTGATGGTATAGTGCAAAAATATTCCGTACAGATATTTATGTTACGGAATACCGTAACATAAATAAATATTTATAATTAGTAAAATTATTATTTTTTACGCGCAAACAAATATTCTTTAATATAGTCTTGCACGTCGCTTTTAAAATCGAAGTGCCTATTATGTATAAAGGTATAAAAGGTTTTTAAAATGATTAATTTATAATTATCTTCGTGAAAATCTAGATTTTATTTTGTTTCCGGCTTGTCGGAGAACTTAAACCTATTTAATGATGCAAAATTATTTTTTCTGATTGATAAATGTAGTTGTATTGATTGATAAAATAAAAATTCATGAATAAATAATAAAGGGTCGTCATGAAATGAATATCTCATGTAAAAATGCTCCCTGGTCGGATTTCGAGCCTTAGATGTCCTCCGGCAGGGCCATTACCAACTGAGCTACAGGTTCCCTAGAAATGTAATTATTACGAGTTTGTATCGGATATCAAAGACATGCCCCGGGAGCAAGGTAACGCTCAATACATTTAGGTCACCTATGCATTTACTGACCGCTCTATTATTTATTCATATACTGTGTACAACAATAAAATCACAGGTAACAAAATGTATATGAAAAGTTTATACACTTATTCCTAATCCGATATCTATCCGTAGCCTCAAAACTGGAAGTGAGCATAGTGAGGCAAAGTCAATGGATACTTAAATAATAATATAATATGCATACATACACACACACACATGTCGATCTCCTACGGCACGCACTAACGGTTGGAATGGTCTAAACGTTATTGGTTTATTTTGTTTGTTTGCTCTTTATGTACTTTTTATTTCGTTGTGATCTTGTATTTAGTAATCACTGTTATAAAAATTGAATAAACATTTCATTATTTCTGTATATTTGTGTAACACAAAGAAGTGCACCTCATAAAGGATTATTAAACTTCCAAATGCATGTATTTAACATCGTTTGCATTGCAATACGGTCACGCCGGGCTCAATGTCATCCGTCTCGTCTTCAATCAGTTGGTGATGCCATAATGCTCCGACTTTCATCCTTGCACGGATCACGACGTCCATTGTGATGTCAAATTGAGCATAATATTAACGTATTTACTGATCGGCGTATACTGCATAGCATTGGTAATACACTTTGTTCGTAGTACTGCCACAATGAAAAAACTTACAGTGGTTCGTTGGGTTTGATTGGTGGAAAAAAGCCGACACACCGTCTAGTTATTGATTTGTTTTGGCAGGGTTGTCACACGCGATGTAGCTAAATATGTAGTTATGGTGTTAGTGACGAGCTTTACAATGCGTTTGACTTCAACGTTACTACGTCGGGTTACGTCCGGTTGCGTACGTTAAAGAACGAAGGACGCGTTTTACCCCGTACAGTTCGCACATTGGCTTCTACCTATTTTCACGACTACACTGAGTGGACCTGAGGGTTCTCCGTAATATTCTCAAACATATGTGAAATCTCCTAACCCACACTTGACTTCCGTGGCAGACGTCACTGTGAGAAAAAACCCGAGTGCACCAGTGGGATATCGTCCCACTGCAATAATGATTATAATAACGACTTTTGTCTGCCTATTAACTCATATTCAATGACAAGTTATTCAATATTAACTTACTACACGAAGAATACGATAGCGTACTAATTGCTTTTGAACCACAAGGAGCCTACAAGAAATGATTATTCTTAACATGATTGGCTCCTTACAAGGGTTGCCCGTCGACTGGCTTCACTTTGGCCGCGTTTTTGAGATATTTTTAGACGCGACATGCAAGCATGCGGATCGAAATTTATCGCATATGTTGCACGGATTTTTTTATTATTTTAATCAACGGACGAATTTGAACGAATTTGTATTTTATTAGCGCTCATCGACTCAGCTGCACCAATCGTAAATGTTCGATTGATCGAAGCACGGTCGGTAGTTATCGATATTCTATTATTTGGCTGGCGGCGAATTTCTTGAACACTTCTATACTTCGCGGTCGTAAATGTTATAATTCGATAGCAGTTGTTGAGTCCTATCGGAGCTGTTCGGACGACATATGAACTTTTAACATAACATGAACTTCCTATACCCTAAACACACTGAAATGAACTGACTTGCCTATATATGTACATTAAATTTAGTAAATTTGTGAGACCACCACGTTGACGCATCTGGTATATAATCCTGTGAAAAACTTTTACTTTTACTACATCAACACTTAATCTGTTTTGCTTTTCGAAATAAATTAAGTAAAACTCGCGATATTATTGTGATAAACACTGGTTCCTTTCAAATAATGCAGCAGCGTAAGGGTTTCGCGTTTTCCCCTGTTGTAATTTTCTATATTTTTAGAACAGTTGTTGCGCATGTCAACCTCATACGAACTGGTTATGCACATGTTTTATTTATAACGGTCAACTCCGGTCCATGGTTTGGTGTGGTGTGGTCACTATCACTCACTAGACAAGGATTATGTTGTAATTGTCTTATGGTGTTATTAATTATTATTGTTTAATTTATTATATTCAGTTGCTTGTAAAATAATAATTATAATTAGCAATAACTACAAAATATAATAAGTTTTTAAAAACCGAGAAATTTCCTTCATCAATCATTCTGTGATGTTTTTGTCGTATTGTTAATCTCTACGAATTTTAAAATTATTTAAACTATTAATTTACTTACTTTCTTAGAATTACTTAATTGACAGCCAATTATTTTCTTTAGACGTGGCAGAGTATTGTACCACCCAGCTAGTGATTGCCCGTGGTAATGATAGGGTTCTTCAAGGAGGGTGATCCTTCTTGTAAACTATCCTCCTTGTAAACTATCCTCCTTGTAAAACAAACCAACAAATGTGTTAGCATATTTTGGATGCATTATTAGAGAGCCACTTAGCAATTGATTTCCTTTTCTTCTTACCGTGATGTACCACTTACCACCATTACGTGACTACCATGGGCTGTCACCACTACAAATATGTGGCTAAATTGCTACTAATATCCTTAAAAAAAATTATTGATGTACTTACTGTAGTATACTTACTTAGTAAAGTATGTTTTCCTCTTCACAGAAAGACCTGTAAGTCTTGCGGCTGCGATCGGCTAAAGCATTCGGTGTATCATGAAGAGCTGGGCTCCGTGCGGGACCGCCTAGGCTTGCGAGAGTCCAGAGGAACCCCCCATCCAACGTACGACAACAGTCCGCCAGGACTTACCGCTAAGCAGGTATGTCTATTCACAAACAACTTCCACTACTAGCGACATCTATTGATTACTGACGTTACTATATTTAAATACAAATTGAAATTAAGAAGATTGGTTTTACGTTGGCTTCATTCATTCTTCAATTTAACTCATAAAACAATTTTACATAAGTGTACAAATCGAGACGAGAATATACATGTATTTCGTACGTTCGATATATTAAATGTTGAGTCGACGAAATTGAAAAGTGAGAAGTTTGTTTTGTATGTAATCAAATGTAATTATGTAGTCCATTTACATACGCCACTAACTTTAATAAAAGCAGGGGCGTTCTTCTGCTTACTACCATAAAGATGTTTCACAAATATATGAAGCCTGGGCGTCGCCATGTTTAAACTGTAAAACTACTTTCTAACATCATATTAATCGAAAGCATTCCTTATTATTCAAATTCTAGATTTCAGCTTGGTTTAGTGTCAATAATTCAATTTGTGAATAACATATTGTAACACTGAAACATTATGGCGGACGGCGGACAGTCAGTCGGGTGTATATGACAGTTATTGATATATTACGTCATGCATGTAAAACGTCAAAAGGAAATTTAACGGATTAATAACTAAATAAACGTTATCTATCCATCTTACTGAAAATCTAATCTAATAAAAGATGCCAATTCATAAATGAAAATGTACCTAAAGTAAAATCGAATAATTATTTAACGTAAATATAGATTTTCAAATTCCACAGATCATCACATGATATTTGACAGTTCGGATTGCCACCATATTGTTGTCATACGTAAAAACTTAAAAATAATTTATTTAAATTAATTTCTCAGAGGAGAACAGGTCATTGAATATTTTTTCAACATTTTTCTGTGAATCTGTTTCTAAGAAACAGGAACTGTGAGGTGGAAGATTCATATTGAAACGCAAAAGTATTACGTCAGAATTTTAGTTCAAATTTAATCGTAAAAGTTCAAGACTAATCTGATTCTATTCTAATTTCAGACTGAGCTGTATTGGGCCTCGTTAGCCGAGAGAGCGCCAACCGGCATAGGCGGCGCCACTGGCGCGGCCGCGTGGCGAGCATGGAGGACGAGGGCGCTCGCAGCACAACTCCCAAAACAAGATTTATCACTTGCACATTGCAGACACATCGATGAAGCTCATCGTAAACAGTTTGAAGATTTTGTAGCTGCTCGCAATGAAATCGCTCTGGACATTGGTACGGTAGTGACAACGCCATCTAGTAAGCGGTAGCTATATTGATGTATTACTTAATTTTTTTTTATTTTTAGGAATTGCGTCTCAGCACCATGGATCGCCTGTGGAATGCATGGGATGTTCCAAGCCTATTCGAAGTGGAAATGTTATAGTTCAAGCACCAAGGATAGGAGAAGAGGTAATCTTAACAGTGTCATCTAGCTTCTGCTTAATAGTGGTATGATTGATATAAAAAAAAGTCTATGCTATTCAATAACAGATGGCGCAGAACAAGATTTTTTTAGTTTTTTTTTTTTTTCATTTCAGGCATCTTTTCACCCAGCTTGCTTCTCATGTTCGGAGTGCGACGAGCTGCTTGTCGAGCTTGCTTACTGTGCTTTAGACGGCCGACTGTACTGCGTTCGGCATTACGCTGAGCGACTCAAGCCAAGGTGTCACGCTTGTGATGAGGTAAGTGCACTGTGTATTTCGCCGTGAACATCATTGGCCAGACATATTTGCGGGCAAATATTTAGTAATAAAACAATAGAAAAGTTT
>DWPT01008100.1:0-10403 GCA_018251895.1 Agathymus mariae mariae
CTAAGTACTTAAGAGAGACCACTAGGTACTTAAGAGGGACTACTAAGTACTTAAGAGAGACCACTAGGTACTTAAGATGGACTACTAAGTAAGAACGAGAAACCACAAAATCCAGAAGGCTTACTCTCCTAGACTAGGTTTAACGTATGTTCCCCTCAGATCAAGCGGATGCTTATTGCATGCTAATGAGGTGCCGTCAAATTAAACCTTTTTACTTCTGATTAGGTTAAAGAAATGTATCTTTGAACTTCTACGTTTCACAACAATCTGAAGCTGACTCTGTTTTTCTGTGACTTATTTATAACGTCAACTCTCCAGTATTCCTTTTTACTCTTCCTCATCCTTATACCTTGTATAGTCGTATATCGTAATACTCCTATACACATGTATGTAAAATCCCCTCCCGAGATTTCATTCATATAGAACCTGTTATTACATACCTACTCCATAATAACCAAATCTAGAGACCATTTTATACCTCGCTAACAAAGCTAAGCGAGTACCTCCGAACATACCTAAATAACACACGAATTTTTGACATCTTGATATGAAAAAGTAATTAAATCAGTCCTACTACAGTTTATGAGTAAACAGCTATAGCTTTGCTTGACAAAATCTACGCCTTGCTTTTACAAATAGCACCGGCACCCGAAAACAATCGTTATTCATTTTTATCAGACGTTTAATTAATTTAGTTTGCTCCATTTTATTGTTTTGGCCGATTTTTTCTTAATTCTAGAACTAATTTGGAACCTGTAACAAAGTCTACTTAAACCTTGTATTCAAATTTTAAAAAAAACGTAGATGGTAAACTTTCTCTACGTATATCATTTAATTAATATTGCCCTCGGGTATATTGAGCATAACGTGAATTAATACCAAAAAATAAAATAATTTAAAATACGGAAACTCACCTCAACTGCACCAAACTTACTTAGTAACTACTGACTGACAGTTTTACTAAGGATTTAACTACAGAATTTTATTTAATTATATTATATTTCTATTCATGTTCAAATCCGCAGTCTTTTAATCAATGTTCAAATGTTTAAATAATAAATTACAATAAAAAAAAAAAAAAACAAAAAAATATATGCAATGAAATTCCCATGCATCAAAATCCCATGCAACATGCCACAGTTATTATATTCTAAAAAAAACAACTCTTAAATTATTTTGTAATAAAATAAAGAAGATACAAAAAAGCACGTCTTAAAAAGCGTATATTGTCAACATCCAAATTATTCACTTACAAATAAATAATTTACCATAAAAGAAAAAACACAAAAAAAAAATTGTCCCTACAGAACTTAATGCAAATAAATCTTTTTACAGTAAAATCTTTTTTAAATGGCAAAATATTCTACGTCATTTGTACATTACGTAAAGGTTTTGGAAATTTATTCATAGAGTATTTTGTTTGTTTACAGAAGTCCGCAATATTCTGTATGTTTAAAACAACGTGCGACTATTTCGTCATGTGCATCCAAATTGTTTATAAATTTCAAAACCCCTACATAATTTTAACAACCTACATAATTTTAAGTTATAAAGCTACATGACATAATATATGAACTAATCGATAAGTAATTAAGTATCTTTCACAGAAAAATACATGCATACAAATTATAAGGGAAGAAATAAGGCAAAAAAATATACATATTTACTTGATCTATAAAAAAATATATTCAATATTTTTATCACTGAATATATAATTACTTTAAATTAAGTAATTATATAATTTTTTAGTGCTTCAAATATACCATAATCATTGAATTTGATAAAATATGTGTACATATTATATTAAAAAAAAAAAATGATTTATATGTATCAGTGGCGGTTTTGGAATTATCTAAAATAAATAAGAACGTATACAATTGAGTTGTCAACATATCTAGGGAATACATTTGATCGTAAATATCGACAAGGATGGATATAATTTATCGATAAGGCTACCTTTCGAATATAAATTCTCAGTGACGACTTTGTTTAATGATATTATTGTATGAAAAGGACTGTAAGCAGCCATTATCAGTCCCAATTGGTATTCATAATTTACGGCTGGTCACAAATGATCACTGCGATCATGCGTGGGAGACTTACAGCTTGATTTTCCAGTTTATTACATAAACGATGTGCACGCATGTTTTGTCAATTTTTTTTTCTATTGCGTCCATAAACGACTATCTTGGTCGCTTGAAAGAGCATCCTCGTAATAAAGTAATACGATCAGTTATTTTTGCAAAAATCCATTATTATTATCGTGATATAATAATGTACATATAATCGTGAGTACCCGTTACAGCAATATCATGTTTTTGAGTTTTAAAATTATGTTCTGAACATGTTCAAAATATAATATATACATTTATTGTTATCATATATATTGGAGTATATAATCAAAACTACTTGGATCGTAATAGCATTTCTCTGACTTTAGTCAAAGGCCACTAAAAAAAACTTCCATGTATCTTAAAACACACTTTGCTTGTAGGCAGTCATTTGCAGTCATTAAAATTTTAGAATAATATTATGATAGCGCCATTATACAAAGTCGTAAATAAAAAACTCATATAAAACATTTCATTCACACTGAATCTTAAAAAAACAATCATATTACAACCTTTATATTATAAATTAAATTAATACGTAGTTATGGCCGTTCCGTAGCTCGATTTAAATAATCATATATTTAAAAAAAAAAACACTACACACTTCATTATTTCTATTTCAATTATTGTATCTCAACGATGAGTTAAAAATATTGCACTTAGGTTACACATTACATTTTTATATAATTAGAAAAAAAAAATACAATTGATTATCAATTAATACTAAATATTTTATAAATTATTACATAAAATCGCGCTACAAAACGACTACAAACTAATAAACAAAACACTAACACGGAATGTAAATGAGCACAACGAGTCCCAAACGTCACTGTGACACCGCGACGTCACACAACATTGACTACCATCACGCGTCATCACTAAACGGTACGCGTCAACGTCAACTAAACGAGATTTTATAACGTTGGCAAACATCGTATGTTTGCAAAATCACTGTAAAAATGAATTATAACAACATCAAATACTTCGTATGTAAAAAAAAATTATATGTCTTAACGACACTAATCGTCAACGCGACGTGATCGACATCAGCTTGTATCCGAAGTGATTCAATGTAGTTATATAGGTCATGACTATTGCGGGATTCAATGCAGTTATCATGAGTTTTGAGTCAGAAAAATAAAATCCTAACGCGCTAAAATTAAATTTGCAGTTATACCGAACGCGGCGACAACGTTGCAACGGTGTACAACGTCGTGTGACGCAACAACAACGCTATGTAACAAGCCGCGGCACAGTACAACGCATACACAACGCAACTCGTGCAAGCACTAAGCATGCGGTGACTTTCTCTCGCGTCTCTGCAAAACAAACGTAATATAATGTAATGTGAGTCATGAATGTGAGACATGCGATGTCGGTTCGAACTCATCTGCTTGTCGATGTTGACTTTGTAAAGAGAATGCGTATTTTGTGAGCTTTTGTGTATGCGATGGGTAATCTCCGGAACCAGGGTACGCCACGTCGACGGTACAATCTTCCAGACGGACATAAGCTCTATGTATTTACCAATATAGATCATTTTTCAAAGTAGGAGCGGGCCGATAAATTATTATAAAGTAGTATAAGAACTTGAGAAAGGAAGGAGTTTTTGTCACACTGGGCTTTCAAGATATAACGAAGTTAAGCATTTTTATATCATCATACAATCCCACTATAGTTTAGTGGGGATTTATTGAAGGATTCATTATCTGAAAAGTTAACATTCGATAATATATATCGACTCATTGTTGACAATATAATTATATATTATTGCCTGACAGAAATTTCAATTACGTCACAGTTTAGTTGGATTCACCCGACTTGTTTCATATCTATCAAAGTACCTTTTGATACATGAACACGAGGCCAACCATAATTTAGAATTTCAATAAATCTTATATGAAATCCAATCTCACATAAAGCATCAAGCAGAAAAGTTCCAACCAAAAATGAAACATAACAAAACAAAAATGATAAATGATTCAATATAAAACGATTCAAAAGCTTTTATAAGACGAACACGCTGAAGATAATCCCGCAATACGGCGGTATCCCAACCACAACACATGCCGAACACTATGAAAAATGCAATCATGCGTCATCGAATAAATAAAAACACTACACTAAGTATAAGGTTGTGTAATATTGATATAAAAATATATTTTAGTTTTAAAATTTATGTTACCAGTGACATGTAGCGCAATTTTTAATTATATTAGATATTGTTTTAACTGACTAAAAAACTAATCAACACAACTTTTTAGATGTATTATTAAAAATTGAATGGCGCTTATTTCTAAGTTTTTTTTTTAATATTATTATCTTCAAATCTATCCTTATGTCATTTATTTGTACAGATATCTCAGTTTCTACGACGTCTTTTAATTTCCTATTAAGTTACGAGCGACTCCATTAAGCAGACAGGCAGGCCGACACTGGTTTACATTGAAATATAAATGATTAGGGGAGTATATAAAATAGTTATATAGTGTTCACGTATGTATGTATTGCTGTGTGCTGTGTGTTTACCTCGGCGTCATCTATGTCGTCCGTCAGTCCATTGAAGGTCGCGTTTCTCGACGACCAGCCGTTCGCGCCACTGGAAGTCGTCACATCTGAACCTGGAATCGACAACAACATTCAACTGATCCACAACTTTATATATATTTAGTAACGACATATATATTTAATACTAGTAAATGCCCTTGCTTCGCCTCGGATAAACTGCCTCACACTTAAAGATAGCATCCGCATTTTTCTGGGTATTTTTCGTTTTGTGAATTAGAAATACATATATTCATTCATAACTTTTTTATTTGACGGTTTGAAAAGAAAAAAACTTTAAATATTAAGTGACGCTTACTGCAATACATTAGTGAAAACTAGAACGAAATCGGTTAAACCGTTACTGAGATTAGCGGGAACAAACGCGCAGACAAACAGACAAAAATTCTAACAACTATTGTTTTGGGTTTTATTGCGTTTATAAAGGCCTGTAATAATGTTTTTTCTCATATATCGTTCATGTACAGAAACAGATCAGTTACAATTTTATTATTAGTACAGATATATATTTGTGCGCACTGCAAAGGACTGGAATAACTTGCCTGCGTCGGTGTTCCCCTTGGTACGATGTGGGAGTCTTCAAGAGGAGAGTGAATAGGCTATTATATGTTAGTGCGTTCAACATAGATTTCATCACCACTTAATTTGGACCCAGTGGTTAGATAGCACTACGATTGGGATGACAGATTATCATCATATAACAGAATAACAGATGTATCATGTATAAAGGAAATAAAAATTTAATGTTTTTTATTATAAAATTTGAATCATGCTGTATTTTTTTTCCCAATAATTTAATATAAATATGCCGACCAGCGATCCGATATGAAACGACTAGAAATCGAATATATACGGGAATCCCCTATCGAGTCTCATACATTCGAATGAACGACAGGCGAATGGAGATCACGTAAAACACTGTTTATTTGACAATCAGTAAACGTCATAGAGCTGCGAGATAAGTCACAGCAAGCATGTCCGAAAACCAAACGTTTCTTCGAATAAGTGTTTGTATGTAACCAAAAATGTAAGTCAATTTAAGCAATGCTTACTTGAACCGTTACAACCAGACGAGCCGGACGAGCCCGAGGAATTGGACGAAACGGCTTTCACTGCAGTCTTTGTGTTCGCCATTCTGTAACATGGCATAATAAATATTGATTATCTCCTATTATTATCCTGTGATCTGGCGCTAGTATCTGCTTTTAATTATTAATTTGGTTATCCACCATCTGGTGTTTGATTATACCTTAATGTACATAGAACAAAAGCTTTATTAATTTGTTTATTTAATCTTCATTGCAAAACCTTTATAAATGCCGCACAATGGAAGGACTAAATTGCCTTAAGCCATTTTCTCCTAGTCAACACTGAGTTAAACCTTCATCAATCTATGAAATCTATTTCAACAAAAAAAAAAAATCTAAAACCTAAAAATTTTAATGTCTATACAGAAAATTATGAAACAACAAAGTATTGCTGAAAATAACTTCTTTCTAAGTATTAATAACACAAAACACCATATTCCAGATACTAGAAAGGCAAAGGTTGGGAAAAAAATGGCCTTCAGTGACGTCCAAGCTATAGTAAAATGATTGTACAAACAAGGGGATATAATAAGAAAACTCTAATAAGATGGATAGAAGACCTGAAGATGGCATGAGGGTATCCCGCAAGATTTATAAAGCCCAAGAGCAGGCTAAGTGGCACCAATTAGGCGAAGCACTTACAATGAAGTGGTGAATATTTAATAAAAGTAAATTAGGGATGGATAGTTGGAAGGATTGAAAAATAACTGGATGGGTAGAATGAAGAATCGATGGATGGCTGGATGATTGGGTCGTTATCATACTAACTTGACATCTGACGTGGTATTAGGCGGTCGTGGTGGCACGAAGGCGTCCACGACCACCTGCTCTGTCCCTTTTATCTCAGCTCGGCAAAACGGACAGCCTTGCCCTTCAGAGTCCTGAAAAGCATATCTAGTATATATGACTTGTTCACTGCTCAATACATTGTTTATAGAGATAGAGAAAGAGAGTTTATAAAAAGTTAGGTGTTCATAATTACATAAAGTTTCATGAAAAATTCATAAGATTCAAAAAATTCATTATGAGATAATGATATTTGGACTATAAAAGGATTTAACAATTAGTGAAAAATATCCTTCTCTGCTCGAGGGGTTCTCTACTGCACAATGGACAAGCAAACAGCGTATGACTCTTTTGATATCTCGCTGATCTGTATGACCGAGCTTAATGTCCTTAATGTCCAAATAATGTAAGATTTTTCACATTTTTATTAATAATTATACTTTGTTTCGATATAAGTGCTGGACGGCCAGATTACACGACGGTTTGTTTTCTGCTCTCTTGCTGGACAGCAGAGTTGATTGCTGGCAAACTTCCGGACTTTTAGATATGAGTGGGTGGAGGTGGTCCGAATACTCCGATTACGCCAATTAGCGCCGAAAAAGGGTGCGTTCTATACATTTTCAGAGGAATACAGTAACCAAATTTTATTTTACTAGATACTTACAATCTGCCATGCTGTAAGACACGGAGTGCAGAGAAGGTGCCCGCACGGCTCTATCCTAATATCCTTGTCGTTTTCCGCACAAATCTTGCATAATTGAAATGTGCTTCCTGAAATATGATAAAATAATATAATGAAACAAAATACAATATGAATCATTCGCATAATAGATGTGGTATGTATAACGGACATGATATAATCACCAGATATTATAAAAAAAAAAAGTCTAATAGTCTGCTCAAAGGTGATTACTTTCAAAACTGCTATACGGATTTTCATGACATCTATATCAATAGCTAGAGGATGGATTAGGTGTAAGGGGGTGAACGTGAAAAATTTACAAAACGCCATATATAAAACAAACACGACTGTTAATAATATTTTATGAATCAATCAACTAACTAACCCATTTCACAGTACAGCTCGTACTGTTCTTGTGTGACAGTGATGTGATCTTCCGCCGGTGAGATTATTGCACTGCTAAGATCCGGGTTCACATCCCGTCCGTCCGGGTATAGGTAGCTAGGAACGAGAACATTACACATTATTGGATTGCACAACAGTGGCTCCAACTATAGTATAATAGAAAATTGTAACCTATTATAATTTAGATGCTGAAGGGCTGCAATTACCAACTGACATCAGCTGAACTGCAAAGCGTTTTGTACACCCACTTTAGGTCAAAAATAGTGCAACTTGGAACGAGTGAGACGAACGGATTCATGTGAAACATCTTGTTTCTAAGTGACATTAGAACCAACATCTTTTAAAAATAACTTACAAAAGTAGTTCAATCATAGTATGAAATGTACTAAGAATGCCTTATATGTTACCGTACGTTTTACGAGTACTCACGGGTTGTTGCAAACTAAATTGGAACCAATTAACGCAAATGGATTTTTGTATATCTGATACTACTGTTGACTACCTAAAACATAAACATAAGACATTTCAACATGTCTCGAAGCGGAAAATCTTAAAGTACCAACCTCCACAATGTCAACTGGCAATGTTGGGCAAAAACAAGTTATTAGAGGAGATGATTTTGATCACGCAAATCTTATAAAGGCACTAGCTATTACATACTTAACTATTCTGGCTAAAACTATATAAGAATACTCACAATCCCTCTCTGTAACCGTCGAGCAAGGCCTGCACCAAACTCTTGTTCTGCGGTATAGTCTGAAGGATCTCGCCGTCGACCGTCACGTATCCTATAGCCCACTGCCCAAGCCGCGTACATGACAACCTGGTATGAAGTACGAAACGACGACATCACGAGTGAATCATCTACGTCAGTCTTATAAAACTAGGTATGTTATTATTGTAATTGATTTCAGATCGTTCTGGACGTGGGATAAAGTAGTGGAAAAAAAGAGGCTTGAGAGATACATACTATCGCGATTCCTCAGTGTGCGCGCGCGCGTGTTTGTGTGCGCGCGCGCGCGTTTGTGTGTGTGTTATTTCAACATTCAAGTATTAATATATCTCTGAAATCGTTTAACAGAACTGTATGAGCAGATAAGTTTTATCATTTATATCATATATATGCAAACTGTGAACAGATGTTTCAATTCTCATTTTTCTTCAATACTATGAAAAATGGGAATCTCTAAGAAATAAATTTATTGCCTTAGCCACGGTGGCCACCCGAGGCCAGGTAACGCATCGGCTTAACGATCGTCAGTTAACAACATAAATAATACCAAAGAGTTATACCTAAAAACGTAACTGCCCGCCTTGTGGATGTATTTCTGAAGTCTTGCTTTCACTTCGTCGTACGTGAGAAACGCCACATATCCTGGATGCGTCACGGCTAGCAACTGCCAGTTCCTAAGCAACGTACTCCAGGGTTGGAATAACCTGGAATTGTTGAAAAATTTCTGGTTAATACACCTACTCTGTCCGTAAAGTAGTGCTTAAGGGATTGTTAACATCATACAGTATTAATATTAGTATATAGGTACACGTACTAGCAATGAGAAGAGGCAAAAACCTTGTCTTACCTCATTTGTCTCATTGGATAGTTTTATACACAACTAGCGGCCCGCCTCGGCGTCGTTCATGTTGAACAATTACCTAATTATAGGTTGAGAAATGAAGATCGAAATTACCAGAAATTAGTCTCAATGTAACTGTGTCATAGTTGACAAATATCGTGATGACTCTTGGTATTTCTTTGCACTTATACATGATATACAGCTTATGTCAATCTAGATGATGTACCTTTCAAATGGTAAAATATATTTTCATATAGGTTCGTGGTTCCACAGCTTACGCACCGCAGTTATACAACTTATAAAATTCTCTTTATAATATTAGTATAAGTTAGGGGCGAGCAACCTTTTTAATCAATGGGCCAATTTTAATTTTAATTTTTTTGGCGGGCCGCACATAGATTTACTCTTATTATTTTTGACAATAATATAGCACTCACGCCTTTCAAGAAATACAAGAATTACTAATATAGCTAGTTAACAGCTTACTAGTCTGACAGACTGTGTGACAGAAGCAAACACAACAAGCACAGACATATTTGAACAAGTCACCGCCAAGTGTGTATCTCGTCACAAAATTTTACACATATTTTATCATTTTAATATAATTATAATTTTATAACAATATATTGACGGGAGAAAGTCGATAAAATAAATTCAATTTTAGAAATGCTTGGCGGGCCGCGTGTTGCTCATCTTTGATCACTATAGGTTATACCAATAAGAAAATACCATCAAGTTATTAGTAACATTTAAGTTTAACATTAAACTTAAACAGCCTAACAAAGTACTTATATTAGGCGCGATTCAGAGTTTGACCACTAATGCCAAAAGTTACATGAGCCATATTCAAGCTTCGCACTGGAGCGATTACAGGTAAAAAGAATAATGCGGTCGAATACTTCCCAGGTTTAATCATTCACGAACGACCCATACGTTGAATTGGACCGCTAATAAGATGAACTCAATGTAATATCCAAGAAACAATTACCGTATTCTTAATCTAATCTTCATTAACATTGCATTGCAATAAAAATTAATTATATATACTTAAACATTTGTTGCAGTCAAAATGGCGTTATGTAATTAGGTTGTAAGAATATATGGCTTTAAAAACTATGTTGCATGTTGCGGAAAATAAAACGCTGTGCATGCTTTAGTATTCAGTCTAGAGCCTCTTGAAAGCATCATT
>DWPT01008101.1:0-10402 GCA_018251895.1 Agathymus mariae mariae
TTTTTACCTTCTCATTTCCTGGCCGACAACGCATCAGTGATAACTTTGGTCTTGCTGATGTCCATGGGCGACGATGAACGCTTACCATCAGGTGGCTCGTCTGGTCGTTTGTCGGCTATTATCATAAAAAAAATCAGCCATTCAGAAACGGCTGGATTAATATTCTTGACTTTTTTTTATTTACTCTATAAACAAAGTAAACATCTATTTCATCACTTGGTTTATTACCATAAATGGATATATATATATATATATTTATATATCTGTTTCACAATATATATAATATAGTTTGATTAAATTAATCGATCAATTTATATATTACCCATAATATATACAAGGAGCTAAAATACGGCACTATCGTAAATCAAGTTTGATATTGTTATTTAACTATAATGTTATTTGAGCGATTTATAGCTCTGAACTTTCTAGGTTCACTGACTATTCCTCGACTAAACTTGCAGACAAATTTGAGTGAACTGAGTTTGAACCAGGGTAAATCGCTTGTAAGAACTGTTTGGCAACTGGTGAATTGTTTCATATAGGAATCAACTCATACTTACTTAGATGAAAAGTCACTACATAAAACTTTATAGTATAAAGTCTTTGTCTGACTGTGTTAACGTATTAATCTCAAAACGTTTTGCAAGATTTGTACTCGGTCTTTCTCAATAGATTAAATTATTTACATACTACGAACTATTAGTTATATTCCGTACACAGGAAAAAATACAATGCCTTATTTAAGCGGATAATTGTTGCTTCGGATCCAGTTACTACTAATAAATGGAAGGATAATATTATCGAAGCGAAGCGAGAACATGTTATTAATCAATTATTGAGAATAAACAAGTATGTAGTTTGCGAGATAATAATAATAAACGTTCACACACACACCCCCGCACTAAGATTCACTGAGTTGCAGGTGGATTGGACATACATGAATATGACATCACAAAACATTATGGAACCCTCACATGCAAGTGTGAATCGTAATTAGTAATGTGTAAAATGAAGGCATTATACCAGACACTACATAATGTCTATACTGCCGCGCCACTGATTGAAGTCACGTTGACCGGTCGGTACTTACAAGAGTGACTACAAATGCAAGAATATCAGGCGCAATCGAGTCACGTATAAACTCTATCTTTACTTTCCTGTCGTTATTAATTTATCGAGCATTTTACAACTGATCTTACGAGTGCAAGGTTAAATATCTCTTTGATAACATTGAATCAATAAAAGAATGGTTCCTACTCAGCCAGTCAAGGCAATAAACAACTATGCAAGGCGTAGACGTTGCATCTGTTAAAGTTAAGATCAATTCTCAAGAATACCGTCAAATGTTTCTTAAAGCCGGATGTGGGTAGGTCGATAGAGAAAGAGCTTGGTTGTTATCTTAATATAACTGTCACTAAGTTCAGGCGGAGGCTTTTGAATGCCACACTGAGTTCAGATTCTCGTATAGTAGATACTATATGAACAATGATTTCAGAAACCTCCAAAATTGGCTCTAAAACAAGATGATGTAGGACACCCCAGGCTTTCTGAATCCGGTATTATAACCCAAAGTTATTATCCTACTGTTGGGTTCGGGTGTTTCCTGCCACACTGGCCGAGTGCTGATTGGAAGATTTCTCAGAGAATTGTCGGTTTTTCCATGCGACTGTGCGCGCTAATCTCGAAACGACTTAACCGATCACGTTATGGTTTCCACTAATGTATTGCGGTGAGCATCACTTAATATGATGTAACTTTAATCTAAAACATGCTATTTTTAAGCTTAAGGTATATTTCTGACGCGAAGCGAGGGTAGTTTGCTATTGTGTTAATAAATCTAAGGATTACAGGATAACGTGCGAAAAGTTTTCACGTATCGAACAAACTGGGCAAATTTGGGAAGTATCGTAAACTGGTATTACATAAGTATGACATTGTACGTTTGTACCTACTTATACCGAGTTATATCCGTAGAATAAAGTCACATCTGCAAAAGCACTGAGACATTATTACACGATTTGAAGACCGGAATCGATTTGAATGCGTAATTTTAGCGTTAACTTTTTTTATTATTCATTCCATAGAAATATATTCTGGTTTTATTTTAGACGATGAGTGACTTTAGTGGATTTGTAATTAAATCATGATCGATCATCAATCAATTTGTACAATATCCAGATATTTCTGTACGCACGTGTGACGTCGCTCGAGTTATATATAAATATACATACAAAGCGGTGTAAGTGGCTCCGTCTATCTCTGAGTCCAAGCCAATCTCCCCGCTCGTGGCGCGCCCTGCTGAACAAGGACGAGACTAGCGACCGGACCTACCTGTTGGAGGTCGCTGGGCTCTGTACCACCAGTTTAATCCCGACGGTACTTGCATGGTGGTAGAGTGTTTGCCCAACTAGCAAGCTTCCACGATCCTAGAATCGACCGTGAAATGTATCAGACGTGTTTCGGTCGCATTGTCTGAAAGAGAGTAATAATGTGGGTCCCTCGTTTACTTTTTGGTCTGGAACGCTTCGGCGATGTCTTTGGTGTTACTGAAGTCCACGGGCGACAGTGATCACTTACCATCAGGTGGCTCGTCTGCTCGTTTGTCGGCTAGTTACAAAAAAATTATAACTCTTCATTTGTATCAGGTCAAATATTTTCTTCTGCTCGTACACCTATAGCTCTTTCCTTACTATTTATTTTTTGTCTCCTACCAAAAGTTTGTATGGAAGAGATTTCTTTCGCGATCAGACCACCTTTAGTCCATCGTCCCTCTATCTATGTGACTACTTGTCGTAACCTATTGATATTATGAGTGTACAATGAGGTTTTTTATTCTTTGTTATTGGTTGTGATGTCTCATGTGTTCACTGAATCACAGTACAAAGGTGTAAGTGTGATAATATTTTAATATAAATAGTGCTTTGTGAACAATGTAATGTATGTTTATTTACAGCTGTGCTGGTACCTCCGTCTCGACCGAACGTGACGCGTATGTCAGACGAGAGCGTCATGGTGTCCTGGTCTCACGACAATCACGGTCTCCCCATTCAGTTCTTTAAGGTGAGGGAAAGTTGCAGTTAATTAACAGGGTTCCTTACATGCGACGATGCGTGCGTTGATTAAATTATTTGTGTATTTAAATACACATCTATTAGATCCCTAGATGGTGTAGATCTGCAATTGGGCCCGGTAGTAGGTGGCGCTACGGTATGTATTAATAAGCAATACCATAAAATCACAAATAAATATAGGTTGCAAAAAGTTTTTGTGACAAAATATTAAATATGGAAACGTCGAAATATTTGGAGTGACATAAGTGATCGAGTTGTCACTTATGACATCACAAACATTTTAAAATTTTCGATTTTTTATAACTAAGTATTATAACTGTTTAAAGGCCCGGATGTAATATTTTAACATTCTCTGGGTAATTATCAAAGGAATTAAGATCATACTATTAGATGTTAATTCAAAATAAAACAGATGAATGCAGTGAAAATTATATATATACATAACGTATGGAGTGGCATAGACAATTCCACTTTAATATGTTATAGATTTATACAGTTGTCATTAACTCTTGTCATGATGTCATGGCTCTTATAGTAGGAAGTACAATGTGAACTTGAAAAATGGCCATCAAATACTAATCTGGGCTTTTGGTGGCCTTTCACGGTGTAATAACTATCATATTATTAAAATATAAAATTAACCTAAAAAATGCAAAAAGAAGGTAGAATCGTTACTAAATAAAGTTGTTATATAATTTTATAACTAAAGTTTATTTTACGTATAATTTGTTTATGTACCAAATAATAAATTTGCCCGTAACAGCAAATCATATTTTGCTTGTATTGGAATTTCCAAATTGTTAATTTAAATTTCTTTTGACGTTGAAGACAAAATATAATCTGCCCTATTGCTGGACAATTAAGGTTTATTTTTAAAAAAGACTGTCGCATGTTACCTTTCATTTTGTAGTAGAAAGTTAGGAAATGTCGAGCTGACGACATCATGGCTCGAGGTATATACATATATATATATAAAGTGTACTTATACTTTGCTCTCAATCTGGAAGCCCAAACATATATTTTTCTATTGTTTGTCTGAATAAATTAAGATGATTGTTGGCGTATCTGTAATTTACATCATGGGTTTTAATCTTATAATATGGATAAACACCCGGAATAATTAATCTTTCGAATGGTATAAGAATTTTTGAAGCGGATGCCGTGGTGCCGAGCATACATTTCTCTATAACACACTCTTTATAATATGAGTATAGGCTGTATATGTCACTCATACTCCATTGTACGTATCACAGGGTAGTGTCTAACTCGGTGTGTGTCCAGGTTCAATACAAGGAGGCCGGCAACTCGTCGAGCGCGCCGTGGCAGACCTCCAACTACGATATACCATCCCACATTCATTCACATGAAATAGACGGACTGACGCCTAACAAATATTACAAGTAAGTGATTTTATTTAAGAACTTAATGAATCATGTAGTCATCATGTTTATACAAATATCCGATACAACACCGGATGGGTAACCTGATTGGTCACCTATCACCATGCACGAGTACCATTGGAAGTACCGTGGGTGGTGCAGTTCAACGCCCTCTTATAAGAGGGACTCAGCACCATTGTTCAGCAAGGTTTGTACCAATGTAGGGGAGGTTGGCTGGCTCTTTAGCCTTGGATGGAGCTTTTAAACTTTTTAGAAGAATACCTTAAAAACCTTTCCGGCATGTATCGATTCTTAGCTCAATCGATTAGAACTATTATCATATTTATAAGAGACACAGAGTAACATTGTCATAACATATACATATAGTAATATAGATTATGTACATACATACATACGGTGCGACTACTATTTTACTAATGTCTCTTTATTAATTTTTATTTTTCTTCGTCTTTCGACTGGTATTGTGATATTAGATAGAGAAATACGAAGTATATAATGAGTGTAGTTAAATTACCGTGTTATTGTTATATCAAGGTAGTTATTTAAAATATGTTTCACCGCGTTATTTTAGCATGTTTGACAGTTTTTCTCTCTCTCTCTCTGTGTGTGTGTGTGTGTGTGTGGTAATATTAAGTTACGGCATCGGTATGTATACTGATTTCGGAAGAAGAAAGGTTTTTTTACGTCTTTTTGAAATTTATAAGAAACTTGAACACATTTATGGGCCAGTTATTGGTTTTGATATCGTCGACGCGTGGTCAACGCTTCCTCTTTAGCCGTCGACAAGTTTTTAAAGCCCCTGGTGTCCACGGTGACCAGTTGCCATCTGATCATTAGTCTGCTCGTTTACAAAGAAAGCTATTAACACAAAACAATTTTGCACTTTTCAACTACGATAAATATTTACTTGTCCTAACCTAACGTCTGTTCAAGTTTTATGGATACAGAGTAAAACGCTGTTGAGTCGAAAAGTGTTTTATTAATTTTAAACGATGTTTTAATATTAATGTTAAGTACACATAGTATACTTTACCAAAAGTAACGTCATATTACAACTTTTACCACAGAGTAAGTATAGAACAGACAATTGTACAGAGTAATACATTTAAGTATCACAAATAGCAACGACTCGTGTACATCGTTATGAGAAAGAAAGCGCTCGGCCACCCTCGCTAGTCAAGCATGTGTAAATGTGCATATTCCAGACACACAAACACGATGTTATCTTTCACCTAAGGAAGTGATAATAAATTTGAACTTATTGAAATTTGAATTATATATCTGCAGAATTTGAACTCTGGTCTCATTAATAGATCGACTAAACCTAGTGAGCATTAAACGATAAGTGGATAGCTGTTTCATATTTTAAATCGTGCTATGCTTATAATGTTAGCATATCAAATGATTTTAAACTGAACCTCGCTTATGGATTTTTATACATTAACTTCACTATGCCTAGACGTAATTTACTTCCTACCTTTGTACCCTACTTGGTATTACACATGTTATATGAAAACGGTACATCTCAGATGACTTAGGTAGTTGCTTTGCGACCGAACAAAAAGGTTTGGTGGAGCGAAAAATCCGATGTGGAACGTATCCGCCGTAATCCGATGAAAGCCTTTAAAATTCGACACAGGATCGCGTTCGACGATAACCTTTACCGTAACCGAGCTGTACTGGCTTTTTTACAAACCGACGTCCTTTTAGCTAAACGTGGTTTACGACAAAGTTGTTTCGCAGAGAGAACTCCGCTTGGATTCTTCAAGTTAGTATTACTGAAGTAATTGTAAACGAGAAATGTTTTTGAGGTTTTGTATCGCGTATATCAATAAAATTAAGACTCTTTACTTTTCGCTAGAAGATAATCGCGATAATGGATGGTTGCTCCTTGCTCCTATCGCGTATCCTCGTTCGTTGAGTGAGAGTTGACAATGGGTATGTTGGTTTGGATGTAGCTCTATGCCCTCTAAGGATACGTATTATATCAAATATATTTAAAAGCGCTGAAATAATAAACTTGGATTTGATACTTAAAACAAATTAAAGAAGAAATTTTATAAAAGGCACTGCTTATTTCTATAACATATGTTTTCAGCATATCTTGCAACAGACATCTGATAGGAGGGAATCAAATTTACCGTGCACAATGCCATATGATATTATAATGTATGATATAATACATAAAATGTATATAAAGAAATACTCATGAATCTTATAAATTATATACATACATACATACATATATATATATTGCTAATACATACGTATATATTCATATACGTATAAATAAATATACGATATATGTCGACTAAAATAAAATAAAATAAAAAAAAAACAATAAAATAAAAATGAGAAAAAATTAACTTCCACATAGATAATACTCCTTTACTCTTCTTTTAAATTAAGGCAGGATTAAATAAGACATAAGGCTTGAAAATATTGAAAAGTTACTCGGAATTTATCCATTCTGGCCAATCCATCACTGTAAAATATAGATTTTTCGTCTTTTAAAGAATCCGCTTTAAAGTTATAAAAAGAAAACATGTACATATGTTTCTCAGAGTTACAGTTGTATACTTTTATGTAAATGTAAATATAGCAAGAATTTAAACATAGACCCCCATAATCAGAATTATTCACAGAATTATTATTATTTCTTATCGGTCTACCTAACCATGGAGTTACCAAATTTGAACGTTTTCCACCAGGAGTTTTGTAAGAAAGCGTATACGGCAGACGGAGAGGTAGACATTTGATTGATCATATAAAAAGTTGGTATTCTCATAGAATGAGCGCAATTCTAAATGCTGTGCCGAAATAATTACGAAATAAATACCTAGCAAGACGGTAATTAAATCTAACCTCAAAACCCTCAGTAGAGTCCTCACTGTTTATGCAAATAGCGAGTCTTTTAAACAGCGCGTTTTCCAGTGCACGGACGTCAGTGGAACTGAGGTAGGTACTGCGTAAATAAGATTGAATTCACTTTGACCATAATTGGATCTGCAGCGTACTGTCGGTTCATTACAGTCTGTGTTATATTTAATCTGCATGAGTAGTTGGTGCATAATTTATTATGTTTGCTATAAGAAAGCTGTAAGTATTCTTCGAAGTTGAACTCCCTTGATTATTATTATTGGGTATACTTTATATGATAGAATATTTTGTGTGTAGTGGACGTGGTGACCGAGAGTTCTTGGTTGTCATCCTCAGATGACACCTATGACTGACACCACCAGTCAAATGCCAATCGCTAGAAGAAGATGGCTACTTCTCATTGGAACTTATATAAAATTTGTTGGTTCCGTTCAAAGATCAAAAAATATTCATTGTGGTGCTGTCGGATTACCTACGCATAATAATGACATGAAATTATAAATCTCTTAGACACACACCTTTATTTGTCACATGTGGCATATAATTACGACGTTTGCAACCAAGCCCTGAAAATGTATATTTATATCATATAGCCGACACTCCTTCCTTTAGCCATTAACAACTGCGCTCGAAGAGTATCAGGGTTGTCAAATTTCTGAAATTGTCACTCATAATCTGCTTACTGTGTACTGCTGAGTGTGAAGAAACACACTCATTGTTTTTAAAGTAACAGTCAGTAACCAATCTGACAGATTAAGTAATGGTAAGTGACTACCACCGCCTATATAACGTTGCAAAATCTAAATTGTCGTCGGCGCGTTGTCGGCCAAGAAGATGATGGGTCAGGTCGGAGATTGGTCGGGGTAAGACTTGATAGATACAAAGTCCAGTGACCTCTAAAAGAAGGGGTCTAATGTCATTGCCCCGTTCGTTGCTAAGCTCGGCATTTATCCGTTTCGGTATATTTTATCTTCTCCGTTTCAAATTACTGAACTAATAATTTAAACATGAACCTTTGCGAAATTGAAAATTACGCCGAAATTCATCTATTTACTTTGAAGTATTAGCTTATAAATCATTATTTGATAGGATTAGCAATTATGATTTTCTCATATAACATAAAAAAAGTATTTACTACTCAGATTTGATAGTTAAATTATATTGCACATCAATTAATGTACATAATATGATTGTTAAACAAATATGTTGGTCTTAAAACTTAAAAAGCACTTTAGTCATTATCTGCATCCTGTAAAGTTTCCAGTTCAAGAATAAAATTACACGTCCAGCGTATACGCGTTGACGCATAGTCAATAAAAATCATACTACATCAACTGCATGTCTAATATTCACAATATCACACCATAGTTTCAAAATAACTCTGTCGTTTGACTGACATCCAAAAACCTGAAGTGAAGTTTTAGGGCATTCTGTTGTAGAGCTTTAAACATGTAACCTTATTATTGATTTAAATTAGTAATATAAAATATTAACGTAAATTCCTACTTTTATTATAAATATGTATATACGTTTATATCCAGTTAAATAACTGCTATAATTTTTTTTTCTTCCATATAAAACTAAAATTTGTTAATTAAACAGTATTGTTCATCGGAGTGCAATGCCATCTATACAACGATATTGGTACTAAAATTATTGCTTCTATATTCGTTCTAATTTTTATATTTTTATTATATATATATTATTTATTATATATATATTATATATATTTATTTTTAATAACATTTTTGATTTTGAAAATTAAGTAACATCATTTTATTTATGAATTAATATTATTTGAAAATACTGCACATATATATGGAGAATGTAAACTAATAGGGTGATTTTAAAAACAATATTTTACGTAAAACTCAATCGTTAAATATTCCGCGGATTAAAGAAATAATCCCTCAATACACGTCACATTAAGAAGCAATTACCTTTGCACGGTAAAACACGTAATATACACTCCAACGGAATCATAAATAAAAGAGACCCAATAAAAGTGTTTACTATTTATGCAAATTGGACGCATTCGTAGAGCGTAGTACAGTATCCATACGTCAGAGGAACCGCAGTACAGCTGCCCGTAAATAAAATCGCATTCATTTTGTCGGTAATTGGATCTATAGTGTACTCTGCATTCATTATTGTTGGATATTTGCACAGTATTAACAGACGGTTACAACGGACGCTGCTTGGCATTTGTTTAATTTTTTTATGGAGTTAAAATAAATCCTAGTGAATAACAGTGATAATTGATTTACGGGTCTCCTCAGGTTGGGTTGAAATGTTTATTGAAATGTTACTCCTGTGAGGAGGTAAATGGATAACTGTAATGGGTAATAGACTTACTCTCTCTTACACTTCGCACCTGTGTTCTTTTTTAATTTTCTTAAGTGTAATATTATAAAGACTGGAAGCTTATTTTATAAGTAGGCGATTTATGACAATTGCCACGTCACCGACTTTTATCTGGCTTCCTTTCAGTGAAATCAAAACACGTTAACTCATTTCACAAGGAAGCTAGCCGCGCAGGTGTAGGAGGACCCTTTCATCATGCATAGGTACCATTAAATTAGATGGAACCAACTTAGCGATCACTGTCTCGTCTGATGTGCAGCGGGGTTCACTACAAACTAGGGAGATAGAATGATGGAGTCTCTATAATTAAATTGTATTTGATTGTTAATGCGAGAACTTTTCAGGAAATTCTTGCGTTAGGTATGTATACTAATGTTCGCTTAGTTCTAAATAGGATATGACGTGTACAGTAATTATTTATTTAATTCCATTGAATGGATCGACGTATGTGGGTTGCAGTCGTGTTTACTTTTTGTATTTCGAATAAACTTTTACTAGTTTCCCTTAGTTGTTGTGAATCTTTCATCTAATTAATTAACTAAGTGATTTTGTAGGAAGGATATGTATACTTTTAAAAGCCGGAACATTTTAATTGGTGACGTAAAATTTTTATTTTTTTTTATGATAATAGCCGACAAACGAGCAGACGAGCCACCTGATGGTAAGTGGTCATCGTCGCCCATGGAC
>DWPT01008102.1:0-10402 GCA_018251895.1 Agathymus mariae mariae
AGGGTTTGTCGTTATGGGGACGGAATATTGATAGATTATTATGATAATGCGCCGCTTGAACAATTGGTGTTCATGTACCGTTTCCCTAAACCATAAAATATTTTCGTCTATTAATGTACATACCAACAAAACACGAAGAATACACTATAAATATTTTGTCTCACTCGGGTGTTTCAGATTAAATTTACATTTTGATTACAAGTCTTCTTTAATACGGCTATCGGGTATTCAGTTACCGATGTTGTAGGTAGTTTAAACACGTAGTTTAGTGAACAAAACAGATATATCCAATACTGTACTGCAAAACTTCGCTTCAGGAAACATAATAATGATTTTTCATAATAAAAATATAAACAAACGCACTTTGTATTCCTAGTTAGAATTGCTCTCAGTTAGCTCAAAATAAGTAACGATGATACAGTGAGGCAAACTTAGTGTGTACCTATATATATTCAATACATATAATACCTTTCTATTTTATGCATTTTCTAATTAGGTAGATTCTATCTATCATTGCTATCAGCCTTTAGCTAAATAGAATTTAAATACAGAGAATGTTTCAAAATATCTTACAGTAGACGGTAGAGAGTTCCACGACCTAACCGCCGTCAATGAAAAGGGATGGGTGTAAAAGTTGGACTTATGCGAAGGAAACTTTAAAAGTTTCAGGTGTGACCTGCATAATACACCTGGAGAATGAGTAAAGGGCTTGAGATTCTTGCGAAATTGAGACATTCGAACGAACTTAGACTCTGAAGATAAAGCAAATAGACAAGTTTTGCGAGCGCTCAAGTTTACCATCAGCACAGAATATTATAGGTTGGTTTAATGTGTCGGCTAATGAAATTTTAGTTTTGTAGGGCTAGATATTTTTAAGTCTACGCAGCAAATGCAATAAGTGAAATTCTTCTGAGTTGAAGTGAGTTTTTAGGATAAATTACTATCAAATATCTCTCTTAAATTATTCGCCGTATCAGTATAAGTCAAAGGAATATCATCACACTAAACAGAAGGTAAGTTAGATTGGTATTTGCTAGTTATTGGTACTTACAAGCAGGAATCCAAAAGATCTTTATCATTTGCTGATATTAATCAAATCTGAGTTCTATGTTACAATTGCCTATTTAGTAGTAATTCCTGTGACTTAACTGTAGAGTAGAGATGAGGAAGATTAGAAGCTGGAGAATTGTTGATGGATGAATATGTTCTAGAACTTTAGACAGGAAATATATAATAGATATAGGGCGGGTATTAGAAACAAACGACGATAAATAATGGCCCCTGTTTCCAGGCTTGCGTTAAAGGAAAGGAAGCTATAAATGTATTAAAACTACAAGCAAAGATAGGTAGAAGTAAAGAAAGCACTGGAGTTAATAATAACTCCAGTTCGAAAATAATTTCAAACATATCATTACCAATGGCTGTTTAGGAGATAGCCAAAATGTATTTTTTAACATCTTTCACTTTTTTGAGGAAAAATTCATATTCAAAATTCAATATTTTTTTTTATGATAATAGCCGACAAGCAAAAAATCAAAATCATTTAATCATTTAGATATTTTGTTAATACACTTATGCACATCATTTTTGCTTCTATCACCATTTCGAAACGGTGCTGTAACTTTGAGGAGAAGAGCCGGTGAAAGCAACTCCTCAGCACATTTATTAAACCAACACATGGTAATTACAAAAGTTTGAACCTGTACGGAATTGCTTACGACACTATTATTTCCAGGCGTCCTTGTAATTAATATATATTCATCTATACTATCATATTGTTTACTTATAAGTTGTATTTTAATGCGTCGCTTAAAAGTTCCAGTGGGTAACTCACGTATCACTTTGTAACCTTATTGTGAAAACGACCTTCAAGCCCCATAAAGAACGCTGAACCTTTTAAAGACGATATGATGTCGTAACTAAATTGTGCCTATTTCTTGTTTCATGATAGTGTGTATCACTTTTCTCCTTGTATATATATATATATATATATATATATTCATTTTTTAATATTTACTAAAGTTTTTAATAATTTAATAAATTCAAAATGTAGTGTACATTATCAACCGATAAAATTGTCAATTCAGCAGGATGTTTGTATTGACATTTATACTGATATCATTGCAGACTGATACTGGACATTTGCCAATTCTCACATATCTAAGGAGTTTCTAGGCTTCAGTAGAATTTTGATTATTTAGCGAATTATAGAAATAGATTTTAGCTACTAGCAGGATAAACATCAAGTTATGCTATCAAAACTGAACAATGGATAACCACATTTAATTACCTCCAATTAATCTATGTGTAATTTCCAGTATAATTAATAACGACTTAATACATATACACTTCGGTTAGTTATAGCATTATTAAAACAATATAAATTAAACACGGATTCAAAATTGATTTTAAAACGATTACACTTAAATCGTCTATTCCTCAAATTCCAGCAAGCTGAATGCTCATTTTAATTATATTCCAGCTTGCCATTCGCTTGGATTCATCAAAATAGCATTTAATTTGTTAGGGTAATGTGGGAAAACTCGAGATTGGCCAAATACATTAAGGTTTTATGGTATTTGCGGCGACGGAAATCCGATATGCTCGTGGGAGATATAGGCGAGTAGAGCTGTGTATGACGAGATAAAGAACATGAAAGTAAAAAATACAGAATCTAAATTCAATATCCGAGGCTGGAGAGCTGAAATTCTTAAAAATTACATCAAAACTATACAAAGTTAGTAGATTTGGTTTGATTTTCTAATGTGTGTACATAAATCAACATTGATTCTTACAGCGTTCCCAAACGTCTCTTAACACTAAGGTTACGGTTTCCTTGAAGGTCGGTGCCATCCCAAAACGGACACAAAAGATGGCAGTGTTGACGTTGACGGTACGTGACATGTTTCACTGCTACACAGCAGCCATCTCTTATTTTTACATAGAAACACATCGATTAAAGCGACACGGATGATCCTCATTTAAAGTTAAAAGTGCGTTTACAAAAAGGACTTAATTACAATAAACAGATATTTACATAGATATTTGACGTAACGTTGTCAAACACCGTTTTCTCAGAAACTACATCATTTTGTTTCAATGCTCAAAGATTGAGTGATATCAAAAATGAATCAACATAATATTACATTATAATATTACTGCGGTTAGGCGCCAACATAGCCTTTCTAGGAAACCCCTGATTTAAACTAAAATGATATTAATCTTGAACCGTAAACTGGTTTTCAGGTTATTTAAGTTTTATTATTTTTTCTTTTCGTTTGTTTCAAATTCTAATATGTAAATCTACGTATAATTCAGTACCTGTTAATAATCATTACGTTGGCGAAGTTCAGTTTGGTAGACTTCACAAACCATTTAGAATGGCATCGAGAACTCAGGTACGTAGGATTCGTCATTATGATTTCCTTCACTGAAGCAAATTATAAACAATTACCAATTATATAAATAAAAAAAAAATTGAGGGGCATGCCGTATTTAAGTTCGGAATACTAGTGCGTGGAAGCAAAGTTTAAACCACAAGATGAGCGCTGCGGTATGTACGCTGAAAAGAAACATTTATCTGTCACATGTATTCCCCGGACGGGAATGACTCAGATCAGGCAGGCTTATACAAACGAGATAATAATGATATTTATTTAATAATTTAATAGAGTTTATCGTTATAACGACGTCATAAAGAGACGACAAAAAAAGTTACTTGTATAACGGTAATAGAAAATGAAAAATAGGTCAATTTGTCTTATAATTTAAAGGTTCAGTGGATTCGAAAAAATTGTTTCGATGCAGAATTTGACCTATTTCACTGTATAAAAAGTAAACATTGTAGCAAGATGAACAATACTTTCACCTTGCCTCGTCCCTACCTGTATTTATATAGTTCGAATAAAAAGGACAACACTCATAAACATTTGCCTATCAGAATTTTTGACTAATAAAGTCAGTAAACAAGTAATTATTTCGGCTGATCTGTTAGCCTAACACGAAGGAAACATGAAATGCAATCGTTATAATATAAATCCGTTATGGCAACTGTAATAAAGTTTACATTTAAATTAAATAAAAAAGAAAAAGAAGATCAACATTAATCGTATAACTTAGATTTATTATGAATTTCATAATCCTTATACGTATCAGAGGAATTAGGTACGTAATGAAGACGAGGCTGCAATAAAAATAAGGGAACGACTTCTTAACGTTATAAATTGGACAACGAATACAGTTCATTCCAATTCTTAAGGAGTCGGAGATTCATCAATCACAATTTATCCAAGTCCAAGCAGACAATAAAAGATTGTCTCGAGTTCATTACGAAAGTATTGGAGCGATGCGGACTGCGAGCAGCCGCCCGCTACGGTTAGTTAACTCAGCTGCGATTACCGTGTCTGGTGACCCACCCGGACGAATTTAGGACCGCCTCAATTCGCATTCAAAGTTCATGGACAGTAAGAGAAGAATAAAACTTGTACTTATTTTATATTTTCTTGTTTTCATCGTAATGTTATTGTCTGATGCTTTTTTATCTTGCCCGGTTACTTGTTGTGAGATAGTAATCATCTTGGGGCTTCACTTCTTGTTATTTTATCCTTCTTTGGGAAAGGAACATAAAATAATTGCTGCTTTCAAAACTACTATTATACCTACTGTATTGTTAAAGTAATTATTTTTATAAGTATCTCTTAAGATTATGAATGAATTTCGTAATAATAAACACACAAAGCATATTCCGGTATGAACTGAATACTGCAACTGCTACAAAGAACAGAAACTCTCATGATTACAGAAAAGCCAAGATAATTTCAACTACACAAAGCTGATTTAAAAGCGAACTGTGAATTGAATTAATCCTCGGGTGTCAAACTCTTGGAAGTGTAGTTACGGTTGCCGACAGGACAAGAACGACAAAAAATTGCGATGGCTCTCAGAAAATAAACAGGACCCACGTGCCTGTTTGTAATTATTTGTACAACATAAACTAGATGAAATTCCCAAATGTATGCAAAGATACTGGTATTGTATAATAAGGTGCCTGAATAAGTAATATTATATTTTTCTCCATTATTCGATATTTTTCTCACAAACTGTACACGGTTACTTCACAATAATCTTTATTCATTTATATATATATATATATATATACCTTCCTTAATTAAGCTAAGAGCAACAAACTTCTACTAGCACTAGTATACAATACTAATACTACGATACTGTATTAACTCTAGCGAAGGCGCAGCTTATTTCGATATACAACTCAACACATCACCACGCACACGCAACACGCACGTAACACGCACCTTTATCTAAATTCCGATTATTTTGTATTGAAAGTTTTCTTCATTACCATCGGACCATAATAAATTAATTTATTTTGATCCAAGAAACAATTGTAGGTGGCGGTAAAGAGAAAAAGGAGCTAATATTTTCATTAAAGAAAATGTTCACTAAAAAATGCCTTTTGGAATTTTTTGATCATATTCTACAGTGAAGTAAACAAATCTTTTTATTCAAACAGTCATCATTCGCATTCATTTTATTTTTCTTATTACGCGTTTATACTTGTAGGTTAAATATTTTCTTGTAGCCGATTACGTAATCATGCAATCTATCAGTAAATTGAAATTGAAAATTGTTATTCGAAATAGGTATTTACAGACAAACTATGTCATTAATTCATTAAGTCCCTGAGTCGTGAGCAGTCTCGAAAGATAACCGGTAGTTTAATCGTAACTCTTATGCTTACTGCAATACATAAGCAAAACCAGTACGAAATCGGTTTAGCCGTTTTCAAGATTAGCGCGAACAGTCGCACAGGCAAACAGTTAATGATTCTAACAACTATTGTTTTGGGTTCTATTATGTTTATAAGGGCCCCCAATAATATAGTTTTTCTCATATATCGTTCATGTACAGAAAGCGATCAGTAATAATTATATTATACGTGTAGATTTTTACACATCTATTTATGAATTATTGCAGTTTTACTGTCTTTGACTGTCTAATGTAATCAGGTTAAATACTTTCTTAGTATTAAAATTTTAAATGTTACAATTTTTTTTTTAATAATCACATTTTTTTATATAATATTATCCAAAGTATATTTTGACACTGGAATATATTAATAAATAAAAAAAGTTCGGTACGGTAAACATACATAAGACTTTTACATAACTATACATAAAATTTACATATACTATACATAAATTCTCAACGACTTCGGCGTCTTTACCTAAGCGGTATTATTTACAGAACATCGTTTTTACCACAGAGCAGCTCTCGGCCGGCAGATACGATTTGTGCAATTGACAATTCTCGTTAACAAGCACGGTCACTCTGGTAGATTCAAATGGTTGTTAGCAAAAGCTTTGTACCTAAAGTCTAGTAACAAACCCAATTTGTGATTGTGATAAGCAATTGTAGATTTCCACAGTGTGTTATTTAAATGTAGTGTACTCTACAGTATATCTGTTTATGTTTATCCTTAAACATACTAAATACTAACTATAAAAAGGGCTTTGCGAACCAATACCAACAAAATCGTGTGATTATACAGCAAAAGTGGTAGCAAATCCCGAACGTAATCCAGTAGGTATATACGTTACAAGATACATATCTTGTCATTGAGATCAGATAAGTCCGGCTTGTTTTCTCGGACTACACAGGCTGTCACAATCTGGAGAGTATCGGAACATAACTCAAATCTTGTTAAAATCTGAAGACAGGATTAGTAATTCCTGTGTAAACAAGGGTCGTGTTATCGGGTGATCAGATGTCGTTCTATACATTATGCATGAGAGGTTCAATCTTAAGACTCGTAGTACATTAGCGCTACGCTACAATATACTTTATCTTACTCATTTAAATTCTATTTGAAAAAAAAACAGACTGATATTTTTCTAACACGATCAACTAATGTAACAGATTGTTACGTATCGACGAAACGTTTTGACAAATATCACGTAGCATTACCTAAACATATCATAGAATTTCAAATTGCAATCGAGAAAAGTTATACATAACACTGGATTCATAGCCCAATCGTGGTCAATTACAAGAGCTATGAGATAGCCAAAAACGCCTCGCAAAATTTTTATGATATCATACTGTCTGTCGCGAAAAATATTTAATAACACTTGTAAGTTCAATCGTATTTACCATCTGCACATTTGCTTACTCAATGCATGATTAAAACTTGTATTCATTCGTAGTAGAGTGTACTCGTAATGTATGTAAATTCTAATATTTATGTTTTAATTAGCAGTTGTCTTGCGGCGGACTTTTAATAACCCTCTAAATAATTCCAACCGAGAAAGACGGCCGAAATTTTTTTATAGTTTACTCTTCATCACGGAAAATAGGGCCCAAGCAGTCAAATACCTGTTTTAGCGTTGTTTTGAATTTAGGATTTTATTTTTTTATATAATCCATGTCGTAAATAAATACACTCACTACACAAAACAAATAATGAGATAAGTTTGTCTCAATAGGTTTTAGGAGCTTGTTCCACTTGCGTGTGGCCAGAATGCTATATTTGATTTCAGTGTAATAGTATACCTATAATTTATGAAATTGAGACGTAATCTGGAAGATTCCAAGCTAGCTTGCTTCTTCTACATATAAAGACAGAAATTAGCTGGAAGTGAATCGAGGAAACGCGATTTGAAATAAATCTTGTAGAAACCATTTCCAAGTAGGCCCTAAATCAAGGAAACGGTGCATAGAGGCTTATTTAAATTTAAGCGAGAGAGAGCTGCGGTGATGTATATACGTCTCTGAAAGTTTAAATGTGACGGGGCGGACTAAAATACATAGTACGACTCTGCCTTGGTTCCATCTAATGAGTCGCACGCGGAACTTCGCTACCCACTCTCATTACGTTTCAGCTTTCTACGACCATGATTTATATCTTCATATCTATTAATGTGTTACAAAGTCATTTTCCGAGCAGTCTCGTCTCAATTCCGGGCGTAGTGTACTTTTCTATTCATTTTGCGGTTTATTATGATTCCCCTGTGATACAAACTCTCTATTGTTGTCAAGGTCGGGAGAGGAAAAAGGTTATGAGAAATGTTTACTTAGCGTAGTCAATAATTATAACATGTTTATACGTATTATACTAGCAGCCCACTCCGGCTTGTTTCGAGTTGAACATTTAATTATAAATACGTGATTATTGAAAATTTTATGTTTATTTGTCTTATCGAGATCAGAAATTGTTAGGTTCACTGATATTTTATATAGCCTATCATCTGTAAGATCACGTGTTCTCACTACATAATAATTTTCATCACGTACGGTCGAGCCGTTCTTGAGTTATAAAGGGATATAAGGACCGACAGACGACAAAATTTTTCAAAATGATCAAATTGATGTCAGTGAGGAACCAAAATGAAATGTGTCAGCAACGAAACGACGCAGACTGGGTCATGACTTTATGTTAGTGTTTAGTTATACCTACTTTAATTCAATCGTGAAATAACACTTTATTATTATCTCGAAGAACTGTGAGGATAAACAAAAAATTGGTTCAAGGGTGTAAAAGTATTTCAGAAACTGAAGTACGCGAACACACACGAAGTCTCTCTGAATTATTCACGAGTTTGGAATTGTTAAGGGATATACGCAGACACTTTAATATTCGTTTAATATTTATATTATTACCGGACCCGTAAAAGCAATCCTGGTAAACACAAACATTACCTTGCAAATGAGGAGAAATAATGTTGCCACGCGCACTTTGTTGATTACACCGCTTAATATAACGAAAACCTGTTATTAAACCAGGCTCAACTTGGACGATGACGAAATATTTAATGGTAATAACTTAAGACTATACTCAAGTGTCTTAGGTATAATATCTTTTCTTCTCTCACTTTGATATTTTTTTTTACAGAACACAATACGTGGTATTATGAAAAAGTTTTTGATAAACCTAGATGAAATACGTTTGTAATAATATTTGGATTCATCATTATCATCATCATTACAGCCTATAATTGTCCCACTGGTGGGTTCAGGTCTCCTCTCATGATGGAAGGGGTTAAAGCCATAGTCCACCACGCTGGCAAGTTGGCGGACTTAACACATCTTTGAGAACATTATGGACTACTCTCGGGTGTGCAGGTTTCTTCACGATGTTTTCCTTCACCGAAGCAAGTTATAATTAATTTGTAATACACACATCATTTCAAAAAAATACAGGTGCATGTAGGATAAGAATTTATGCTTAATTACCTATATATATCTTGGCTAAGAACTGTAGGACACTGTAATATATTTTCCATTGAATTCACCCGTATTAAATAGGGGGTGATTAATTAAACGATAAATAAATAATCAAATTAATAGGCAAATTTATAAAAAAAAATGCATATCTAGATCCAGAACCGTGGCTACTACTAATAAGTCCGTTACTGCTAACTATAATATAGTCCCTTTGTTCGTTTCGCGCAAAGTTACATCCGAGTAGGAAACAATATGAATATGACCTACTTACTAGAGTAGGACGTTAAGGGTCGATAGACGACATTATTTTTAAATTCTCGTTTTTTTTTTTTTTCACAATACGATTTGTGCGTTACAAAAACAACTATATAATTAATTTATTCTAGGAATAATTTGTTCCTATGGCTTAACGTTTATCGTTACAATGCTTGAATCTCAGATATGAACAATTATCCAATATTGTTAAGTAATTTTTTTCCTTACGAAAATTTATTCACCAAAAGAACTACAATGAAGTTTATGTATATGCGAAAAATAACTCCAGAACCACAGCTACAATCTGATTGATTCCTATTCCATTTGAATGTTACATTATACCGAATGGCTATAGGCTATAGTATATGAAGTGTATATAAATAATATTGAACTGTCGAACGAAGTAGGCACGGGTTGTTAATATGCCATAAACTCGGATAAAATTTCTCACGTATAGGTAGGTACGGTAGGTACATGAGAATTTTCACAATTACACAACGTCATAAATTTTTCTTTTATGAATTATGTAGTAATTATAACAAATAATTATTTTAATCTACGATTTTTAATATTATCGACGTTTAATTATAATTTTTTGAACTTCATAACTTTGAATAGGTTTAAATTTTTTAGTCATATTTATAATTTTACCTCCTAAGTAGTGGTCGAATTAACCAAGCCATGAATTTGCATTATATTGGTGTTTATATAGAAGTTATGTGTCAAGTGTACCGTAATTTACTTGTCTACGCAATCCAATTATGTATGTAACAACTAAATGGCTTAAGTAATAATATATTAGTTGGTACTGAAACTTAGCATCCAATTATAAATGTTTGTTGAGAATAAATTCCTTATATTTGCTCATAGGTTTTCTCGTATTTAAAAAAATTATTGCATGAATTTC
>DWPT01008103.1:0-10402 GCA_018251895.1 Agathymus mariae mariae
GTGTTCCAAGCGAACAATTGTTCAGTTGTGCAGGTTTAATTTACGGACCTTTGCGTAACAGACTCGACCCCAAAAAGACGGCAATATTACTTTTTATTAAATATAATGTACAAATTTTTAATTTTAACTACTAAATAATTAGGTAATAAAAATATAAGAAAATATTATTCTTGTTATTTTATTTCTGCACCCATATAGTTTCTTGTAAAAATCAAGGTTCACATCCGCTTCCGTAACCGCGGATGTGAGTGTTAAAAGATCCGCATCCGCATTCGCATTCACGGATGTGAAAAAATCTACATCCGCAACATCCTTAGTCCGTACATCCATTCATCCATGTCAAAAACATGAAGTTAACTGTTAGATATAGGCCTCCCTTAACCTATGCCAAACTTATCGGTATTGAACCTTATCGAATCAATGGATACCCGCTACCTTATTCAATCCCTCACTCACTTATGGTCGGTTGGGTCTTATGCTTCGTTTGCCAAGACGTGGTCTCCGTTTGAGAACGTTACAACATCTGTGCGTGGAATATATTTAGGAATTTTAATGTAGATAGTCTACGTTAACAGTAGAGATTTAAACATTTTTTAATTTTTTGTGTTTGAACATATAAGACTTAAATCTCTGAGAAAATTTAGATGATTCTTATAATATTCAAAACTTATATTTTGGGTCAAAATTTAAGATACTTTTCAGCCGGTAAACTGACAGGTGTTACCGGAATTTTTCGAACCGAAGCAAGCGAGAATTCCTAATATTAATTAAAACAACAAATTGATTTATTTACCGTCACCACACAAGTACTTTTTTAGTATGAATATCAATGGGCGGTAACGGGTACTTACCATCTGAATGGGTATTTGTTGGCTATTAGTGTAATAGTATAGCCATTTGGAATTGTTTGTACAAATTGCTACTACATTGCTAAATTTCTTCTCTATGTAAAATCTATACAAATATTATAACGAGGGGGTGCGAATTTTGTGTTTGTGTATTGTTAGACATGTTTCGATTAGAGCGAGTTAGAGAATTCCGTTCAATTAACTCAAAGTCAACAATTGGTTGCCGCGGTAATCGCTTTGTCCTATCGCATTCAATTTACAACTATCTAGAGCTCATTGCCTCATTAAAAGTCCAACGTTAACGGAACGGCTGCTGCGAAGGATTTCTAGGTTTGAATCCCGTAGAACTTGGTTGCCAGAATCCCAAATTAATAATTTATTTGTGTGGTAATATGCATAAACGAACGGAAGGACCCCTTGATGGCAAGGGGCAATGCCAGCCATTTCCAGAAACCTTCCGAAGAAGAAATCTCATTCCATTGCCTCATCTGTTAGTCTGCAGGGCACACCACGAGCGAGGGATGTTTGCGTGGATTTGAATGGAAGTCCTTTTGATTGTGTATTTTATTTCTTTATTTGTATTCATTATCTATGCATAAAATAAAATTTTAACTGATCGCCTTCCGTACATCAACGACATATGAAAAAAAACATTACTAGGAGCCTTCATTAACGCAATAGAATACAAAACAATAGTTGTTAAAATTTTTGTTTGTTTGTCTGTGCTTTTGTTCGCTCTAATCTCAGAAACGGCATTACCGATTTCGTTCTGATTTTGACTAATATACTGCAGTAAGCATCACTGAATACTTAAAGTTCATTTCACTGCAATCCGTCCATAAATAAAAAAAGTTATAAATTAATTTAACATAATGAGGGTATTTTTTCTGAGCGCAAGGTGTAGTTTTCCCGTAACGAAGCGAGGGCAGTTTGCCAGTCTTTAATAATTCATTTATAAAGCGAAAAATACGTCCAATTAAGTGTAATACGTCTTATTTTATAATTAATAATTTTGGGGTTCCTTACATCAGATAACACAAGAAATAACACGCGCGTATGACTACCACATGATGTTTCTCATAATCTATATTTCATAAAGAAGAACGGGAGTAAATAATGTAATGAAATATCCTGAAGGGCTTAAATTCGACAGCAGCTGAAAGGTAAGGCATGGGTCCCGAGAGTTGGCAGGCCGGAAGTTTCCTGGCTCAGCATATAAGCACTGTATACATCGATGAAGCAATGCCTGCACCTTGGGCTCTATAGTGCCCCTGCCTAGTTACATACATTTATTGTTCATATTAAAATTTAACTTAATTTAGTTTGGTTATAATGAATTATTGAGTTTAAAAATATGCAAGAATATACTACCTATACCTTGTTGTTATCTCTGATATTACTTAGCTTAAAATAAATATAAATAAAGGTATGATCTATCAAACATTAGCTACAGTTTACAAGTAAACCCATAAAATTATTATTATTAATTTAGTAAGCATGTAAATATTCCTTGATTAGTTATTCTACGCAAGTCCGACCTGGACAAAACCAGTTTTTATTATTTAATTGTTCTTAATTAAAAAGTTAAACTTGGAAATTTAAAGAGATACATTTGATGAGCCCGTAATAATGACCCATGAGTGAATTATGAGAAGGCTAAATTTAATTCAGTGAACATTTTCAACAAAATTAAACGTTTAGTTTATTAATTATGCTTGTTAAAAGCTTGCTTTGAAGAAGTTAAGCCCAACAACGTACCTATTCGTAACTCGTTTCACTTATGTATGTTAGAATTTACGTTAATTACATGGATTATTTATTCCAAATTAGAAATTAGATCATACGCTCTGGTAACTAAGTGGTGCTTTATTTATATAGTTAAAATTTAAAAAGACTATACTGAAACGTGTTAAGTATAATAGATGGTTATATACTAATTTTAGGTGTAGTCGGTAATTGGACGGGTGATAGCTAGTAGCGTTTTTCTTTAGAATTTTCGTCCTTCGAAGGGTTCACGAATCTATTGTCGATGCGTCTACTGTTGGAAGATAGCTTTTATTAACGCGTGACGAAAATCCTCAGATAGCAGAATAACTTCTGACACCGTGTTGCCTGTTAACTCCTTCATCAATCAACGCTGGGACGGCATTGAGGACGACATCAACGTCTGCCTTGTTTCAGGTAATATTCGCTCTTCTTCGTGGTTTTGTTTTGACAGTCACCGTGTACGTATAAAGGAATATACGATCATGCCGAGAGATCTTAATTAAATAAACAGATTGTACAAATGTTGCTTTGAATAAATAACACTAAAGTTAACTTGTATTCATATTATAAAGAGAGCGTGAGTCACTAGTATGACTTCGTGTGTATACGGAATGCAATCGCCGGAACTATGGCTCGTATTTGAAAAATTCTTTTACCGTTGGACATACGCTATATATATGTATAATTAATTGTTTAATTTGAACGTAGTCGGGGCGCGCCTCTCATTCACAATAAAACGGAAGTTTTATGAGGATTCGCAAGAGATCATTATGCAGTAGACTAGGGTAATTAGTTCATTTGGAAGAGACGTGAGTTAAATTAAGTTATCTCGTGATTAAAATTAATTGGTTGCAACGTCTCAGAACATCAAGATAATAAGATTTGCAAGCCAGATGATTCAACCATAAACCAATTCGGTCATAAACCAGCTGAGAATCAGCTGATATATTTTCAATAAATGTAGTCACAGAGTATAATGACTTTCAAAGTGTTTTTAAATCTTCGAATAATTACATATTTGGAATTTATATTATGAGTTATTATTTAGTAGGTATACTTTTCATTTTGGCAAACTAATCCCGTGGAACGAGAAGTAAAATTTGAGACGAAAATTCCTTAAAGGAGTTAATAAATTGCATGCCTAATCCATTTTGTTCTAAGGTATAGAAAATCGGAAATTGTCTTGAAATAAAACAGAATAGAATAAATGCCGTTTGAAATTAATTGAGCAGTAATAGTTTGTTTACTCTTTTTGTTTCAAATTACCGATTGTTAGGGTAAAAATTAAATTTATAAAATGACTGATAAAAATGTCACGTCATCACCAACAAGGAGTTTGGGTGCGGTTAGTTTGTCTATGTAACAATGGGTTGTTAGGAGCTCCAGACATCCGTGACAACAAGCCAGCAAAACCTATTGGTAATGTTTTTTGTATTATAAATGTTTATGGACAAAGAAATCCAGTTAGGTTGTCAATTTCGTTTAACAATGAATAAATGTAAAAAGGGGCCAGGTTTATCAATATAATGAAATATTGTGTTCGTTGTTATATAGTCGTGATCTTACGGAGCCCAAGCCCTATAGAAGTTACTCAAGTAAATGTTATAAGAATAATTTAAGCTACATAAATGAAAACATTATAACAGTTTTCACTGAGGCTTTGACATTGTTACTTACAGAGGTTTTTTATTACCATCTACTCTAAGTTAAGTAAATGTAATAGTGTAAAAGTAGTAAATTAAAATTGTAAACCGAACCCGCGAGTGTACACATAACGTACATACCAACGTACATAACGTATGTACTCGAATTATTTTCTATTCACTTTGAAACCCCGGGTTTTTAATTCGATGTTTCTGTAAGTAAGAGCACGGGAATCGCCTGTTTCGTATATTTTTTAAGTTATACATATTCAAATAAAATATGTTAATATAAAAGCAATCAAATTTAAAATACTGCTTATAACAGGACCTTCCAAGTATCAAAATACGTGATATGACGCCGACGAAAAATCTTCATTTTATTCACATGTCACACCCAAATTAAGAGTCGTGACCCTAACCTTTATATTTGTATTGAATTTGAATATTTTCAGTTCAATACGTGCACAGAAACCTGTGCGACAGACAGACAAACATACAGACAGGTGATACTATTAAGGTTTAATTTTTCTATGCGTTATACGGAACCCCAAATAATCATTACCATCATATCGCATCAGATCAAATGCGTACGAGATGAGTTATGATCAGGATTCAAAACATTAGGTTTATCCCGAGTTCTTAGAAGTCATCAGTTCGCAAAGATGTACAATTTACTTTGAAATCATAACACAACGTTCAAATTACGTTCGTTGTGCAACCACGTTCAACAAAAAAGCTTAGTGCACACATTAATCGATGAGTACCTACTTACTCTGATTTCATTTCTTACAGCCCAGTAATATGGTATGAAAACGTATCGCATTACTGATATTTCCTAACTTAGCCATTATGGCGTACCCTTTAGTTCTTATAGACCCGGTAGGTAATAAATATATTGTTGGAGTTAATTCTTATTAGTCAACCAAATGTATTATAAAAGTACAGTAATGTATTAATTACAGCGTAATGTTAGAGTGATATAAAAAATATATATTACATGTATGCAAATAGTAAATGTTATCATGTTTAGTGTTTTTAATGGTACATGTACAGCCAAACTACTAAAATCTATTATAATTATAAATTAAGTAATGGTGGCGTGAGAGGTAAAATTGATGGTAGTGTTAGAACATAAGAGATTTCCCGTTTTTATAATCTGACTGTTCATTGGGTCATTAACCCTTCCACTAATTATGTAATCAGATGAAACGTAAGACAATTAGGCTATTGGCGTCAAATAGTGTGTATGTATAGGATTATCATAATTCTTTTTTAATTGTAATTTTTAAATAGTGTTGTAATTTTAATTTCATTTTAAACTGTATCCTTGACCATTATGTGGTCATCTGTAATTGTAAGAGCAGTTAAGATGCATCAACAAAGCCACAATTAATTCTAGACTTATACATCGTAGCTCATGTTGGTGATCCAATAAATAAATAAATAAATAAAATAAATAGCAGGAGTTGTCAGCCTTGTCGGAAACCTTCGGATAGAATGACAACTTCAAACTCTTTGGTTAGCATGTAACATCTTCGTCGATCACCAAAGCAGCCTGATCAAGTATCCCGGTCGTCTGTGTGAAAACTAAATTGCTCAGTGTAAAAAACGACACTCACTCCGATGTGATGGCCATCAATGAAAAGTTGCGGCACCAGGATCTGATCGCTCTTCATCCTATCCCGGATCTCGTCCTGGTATTCCGTGCTCATGAAGACGTCCCGTTCTTCATACTTCACCAGCAAGTTCCTGAGAATCTTCTTCACCAGCACGCATCGTTGGTACGTTCCTCTTACTATGCCCATCGTCGTGGTGTACACCACAACTTTACCAGCATCCTTCTCTTTGTAACTCTGTGGGAAAATAGAACATATTATGTTAATAAAAACAAACATAATAATTTACAATAGTCTACATTATTTGGGCAACTATGTGATTTCGATGATAATGAACTGACCATTTAAGACAAGGCCCATAACTCTAAATATTTGTTTTATATATGTGTTTGTCATAAAACAATAACGGGGCACATCTTATCATGTTTTTTGTGATATTATTCTACAATTAATGTACTTTATGATGTAAAATACAAATTATATACCTTTAGTAATAAGTGCCATCTAGTTGTAAGTATTGAAACTATTTCATCACTGTTTGACCACTAGACGAAACGTAATGCGGCAGTTGTGGACTAACGCTATCTTTACGAGAGGGCGCCACAGGTTTTTAGGAATTAAAAAGAAGATAGAAAAGAAAAAAAAATTGAATTGACTAAAAGATCCAAGAAGGAGCTATTAAGTAAATTATGGAAGTAATTTAAACTATGTATGAAGACCAGTATATATTAGGGTAATCTCAAAAAGTTAAAAGATTTACATACATTAGGATCACAAAATCAGTTAAGTAGTATGCATCGTTTATTTATGTATGTATCTGTAGAATAATTTTATTTACTAGTGATTAAATTATCATTTAATTGGTTAAGTTTTGTTGGTAAATTTATCATCACCTTTCGCATGTTCTCCCTGACACTGGGTTGACTGGCAAGAAAGCATTAAGTCCACCCTGTGTAAACCTAATTTTAGGAGGTTACAATAAAGAATAAGTAAAGGATCACATAGAAAAATCATTCCAGATTCATAAGTAATTTAATTTTACATTCTCGGACACGTTAAGTAAGCAGTTGATTGCAGCACGCAGTGTGAACTTACGTCGCAATGTTTGTCGCACCATCGTCACCACAAATTTACGCGTCTTGCGCACTCGCCATTTGCGTAATTTCCTAGTTACTAGGATCTAGTAAGTGGGTTGTTTATACATAATTCGTTGTTTCTATTTAAGTTTGAAGTCAATTCCTGCTGCTGGTTAGTCAAATTACTTATTATTATATTAATTGTAAGTTTGTACGTTTCGCTAATACTAATACTAATACTACCGTTATTACATTTTCTATTTGTGCTGTGCACTTTATCTGTAGGATACGAAAAAAATAGATAGGTCTTGCGACAAGCACATTTCATTATATTTTAGTTTTCAATAGCTAAAATTTTCAAAGAACCTGCTAGGAAATTAGACACATTGGTCATATAAGGGTGTTTATTGTTACATTCAGAAACGCTAATAATAAAGTGTCATTCTCAATTTATTTTCTAAGTTGCAAGTAATATTGAACTTCATATTAAAGAGGTAGCCATCAGTTATTTTACATATAAATATGCTTCATCGGGTACAACATACGCGGCCGTTTGCTTAACAGGATGGGTCAGTTCTTAACTGACTCTGGGGTTTGTCAAGTACAAAAAACTACAATAAAATAATTCCAGGTCTACATACAAAAGTTACCCTGTCACAGAAGTGATGATGATATAATTATACAATGCGAACAAAGCCGCTTTTTGTCAGTCCATAACTTAACTTTTAGTTTCATGCTCAAAATGTTCTTGACATTTTATTGCTCAACATTTATCGTGAATTTGAAAATTTTAAAAATATAAAGTTCAGTAGTTTTTTCTCTTAACCATCGCCCAGGGCTGACTGGTGGAGAGTGACATCAGGCATTAAGTCGACTCATAGTTTGTAGGTTTTGAATAGAACAATCAAAACTAAATCACGTATCACAAGTAAAACAAAAATATACTACGTGAGATATTCTTATATAATTTTATTTTAAAATACTTAGTTTAAAACATAAACACTACTTGACGTAAACCCACATTTTCCATAAAGCTGTCGAAGCATCCAAAGTCCAATTTCCACTATTCCAAGTGTTCCAATATGATTTGAGCTTAACCGGTATTTACTTTCTTTGCTTAAGCTGTAAGACCTACATTTCTACAAAATTTCATGTTTCGACATTTACTTGTAGTAACTTGTAAATTCTCTGAAACTTAAATTTTGCATTTCCGTGCATTTAAATTTAATAAAATATATATATTTTTGTATTCATAAAGGATTAGAGATTGCTATCTAACGAATTTAAACAGGATCGATTACTTCACGTGCCTTTCAAATACGAAATGAATTACTGCGTACGGTTATTGAGTAACAACTTCGGGCTCTAAGTGGTTGATAGCTAATAATTATACTCTCCCAAATGTCTGAATCGAGCCACCGAGTTATTTCGGTTTATTAGTATTTGGTGTTGTTTCTCATTTTTTTATTTTGGTACATCAAAGTTAAGAAAACAAGGTCCTCCGATTCTCATGTCTGAGATATATACTCGTATTCAAAAAATATTAATTATTTGAATTGTGTTAATGTTCTATCGTGTAGCTCACAAGCCTTAAAGTTACGGCCGATGACTTCACATCTTACATCACCTCTGAATTGATCTCACAACAAAAAAATACCGGATGGGAACTAGTCTAACATTAATTTACGTTAAGGAACGTCGAAAACGCTTCGGTTATACCATCTAAATATATTTGAGTATGTATAAAATCCGAGAAATGCAAATACAAATAAATATAATTTGCTGAATTGTATAAGCTAAGTTATTACATAAATGCATAAATGTCTTGCCGCATGACATTACCAGCTTTGCTTTGTGTGCCCAACATAGTTTTCCCAAAATTAAATTGTTACACATACATATTAGAAATTGAATATTGGTTATCCAGTTCAACCCTTAAGAAAAAACAGTAGACTTTGTATATGGTCTATTTCCTTAAGAATGGGTATCCTATCTAGCACAAAATTTATTGTCTATTTCTAGGAACGAAGGCATGTTTAAGATGTTCGTTTATTTAAGTGACAGTTTAACCTACTTACTATTTACTATTGACTTAAAGGCACCCACAACATAATCGTATGAGAACATCGACTCGGTCAGACTATTATATTCCTTTACGATACGCATAATAAATGACGAGGCACAGTCATCATTCGCACTGTACGAACCTAATGAATAATTCCGTTATCAGGTTTTGCAATGCTGGAGCGGCGATCAAGGAATTTGGTCGTGCAATGCCTGCGCATTATCTCCTTATCACATTGAAGAGGATACCAACGAACTGAATACTCTGTGCCTATGCTTAAAGCTTTCAAGGTCGATACCAACCTTTGGTTGAAACTAAATACGGATGACAGACGAGCCTCATTGCGCTCCACTAAATGAAATGCTGACAGGTGGACACGGTTGTGACACGTAAACGGCTAAGTGGACAGTGCTGCTCCCAATAGGACCGGTTTTCAGTAAAAGAGGAGATGCAAACAAGCAATTACTGAGTAAATCAAACAAGTGTAAAGGTATTCAGTACGCTGCATTTCAAATACCGATTGTTTTGATGTGCTGAGAAACTGACATGTAATCGAGAAAGGTAAGTTGCAGGTCAATTTTAATCAACAAACAAGAATTACCTAATAAGAGCGAGTATTTCAGAGGGCTTTGATAAGGTTATTGTGCAAGGAAGTATCAGTGTGGGCTGGCTGAGAAGTTATATTGGCACTCGAAACTCGAAAAAACTGGATACCTCCCCCAAAATAGCAAAATTAAAATTTGAATATAATGAATGTTTTTTTCCTTTACAATTTTAATGATAACCCGAAAAATGCGAATGACGTCGTGAGAACCCATAATCCGTTATTATTTTAAACGTTAAAAACTGATCACATTATAAAACAAGTGATCAAATAATATTTATGGAATCAAATTATATTGCTCAATTTGCGATAATATTCAGTTAGGTTGGTAATAAATAGTCTTTCTAAACCTGTAAAGAGAAATGATTAACGCGGCCAATGTCTCCAGACTAGCAGATTTATTTTTCTTTTAAAAAAGTGCTCATTTAACAAATTCGAGATTTGATGTACCTACATTTTGGTTAAGCGATGTAAGATATGCCCTTTATTGTGAGCTATATAGTATTATAGTAATAACTATTCGTACATAATATTAAATGGCATTGTAAAGTATAGCTTAGCCCACTTTAGATTTGATGAGAGTTACATATAGTTATATATTGTTATAATAACCAGGGGTTTTGTGGAGCTCTGTAACCATAAGTAAGTGAATCTCGGATAGGGTGGAATCTATATGAGAGAACTAGCCGCGTCACCCTCTCAAACTAAGTTTCATTCGTTCGGATAATCCTAAATAATTTCATATCTGTAATAGTAACTGAAGCCGGTGAAAATTTATTCATA
>DWPT01008104.1:0-10401 GCA_018251895.1 Agathymus mariae mariae
AATTGCTCACTACACATTTTTCCGTGTTGTATTGCATTCAGTTTGTACATGTTGCATTTGACATACAGCAATTTAATATAACTTAGCAGTTTAGATGATTTTCTATCGAGGAAATTTCACATAATTGTGTTTTTCCCCTAAGATAGTTTAGATAGTATTGTCACGAAAAAAATTCGCCTTAATATTTTGTTGATATAAATTTAAAAAAATATGTAATGTATGTAACGTATTTAATTAATAACAGCGCATGAATACTGTAAACACTTCAAGGTATTGTAAATCAACTATTACAACCACAGAGTACGAATTGACTACACTACACAAATACCCATCGTAACAGTTGACGTCGAAGTGTTATCGCGTCCGTATATCGGCCATCCAATCGGCCGATGTGGGGCAAGCGAATCGGCACGAGGCACCCACCAGGCTACCATACAAATATACAATTACAATGACGCAATCAGTTACGTGTGTGTTAAGTGTCAACGTGTGCTTGTCGTGACGAGCGGTTGTTATGTAAAGAACGGCCGCTTTGTGCCGGCCTTTCTGCGTCCTTGACGACTGATCGGTATTAGCCGATAGATTCATAATGCATACGTTAAATCGCCATGCACATGAAGATTGGATGGCGAGACGAATAGGGTTGACAAAATGTTGAATTTCTATATTAGACACTTTAGAGCTTGAGTGGAATGATTGCTTAGGCTGTTTTAGTGAGTAAAAATGTCATATCGTTTAGTGAGTAAAAAATAAGTTAAAATATGCAAAAACTTTATTTCCAACTTAACACTGAATACGAAATGAATAAAACTTAATATCATGTTAATACACAGCGCAAGAGCCGTAGTCATAATTAGCAAACTGAAGCGGTAAATATATCAACATTCTGCTTGCAAACTTCTCCCGGCAGTGTATCATCATAAGTTAATTTTAATTAACCACAGTATGTATTACTTAACATTTATTTATGTATCGTCTTTGAGAGGCCAGTGCGGGCGGTGCACGGGATAACGTATGCTTTCTATCGATAAGTTAAGATAAAGACTTCATTTGTCACTTCCTACTGTAAAAATAGTTTCACAATATCAGTTATTTTATCGATATTCGATATAAAATTTAAAGTACCACCTTCGCTATCCGTCACTCGCCTGAAATAGAACCAAATTCATATTTGGAGCAACAATTAATTTTGATAACAATTAATAATATGACAATGAAAACGTTTAGCGTAGCTGTTTATCAACGTCGACTAAATAAACATTTTAATATAGTATATTAATTAATATAGTATATTACATTTAATATATAATATAGGCTAATGTTTCATCTGCCTTTTCCAGAGCTAATTCGCTGACATCCGTTTTGTATTAACAGCCGCAATGTTTTTAAAAATAAAAAGAAACAAAAACTTCAACTCATTAAAACTTCTTTGACTTTAATTATAAAAAATGAAGCAATATTATAATTTTAATGCAAATTACGCTTCTATCCACTTTCACATTTAATTTATATGCGTTTGTAAGACCCTGTTTTGGTATGGCATAAATTATTATCAAAGATAAACTATGTGCAATTAAACTTGGTTTCCGTGTGTTTCTGTATTTCGTGATCGGTGTAACTAAACATCATCGTAAAGATGTTATTTATTGCCTATGAGAAGATTTGTTTAAAGCTTTTCTTTGTTTTTCTTAGTGTTTTTCATGTCCTGATTGATGAGCGTAGCGTGTAAAGGGAAGGGGACATAGGTAGAAGTTAAACGTAAAACAAAAAATACATGGACATGAAGTTTGTCAAAAGCCGTATAGAAATGAAGAGGTACATGTCGGTATATAGTTTCAAACTAAGTAGTTAACACTTAAGTGAATCAATCCAAACGGTAATCAATATTTTTTTCTCTATTGTGTTACAAAACTTGATTTTTTTCACCCAAGATTTTCGATTCAACAATGTTTAATCAGTATGAGAAAAAAAAAATTCAGTGAGTATGTATAATTATATTGTAGACATTGAAGTAATATACCATTAATTAATCCGTCCATATTATTAATGTCTTTTCTAAATCCACGCAGATATTCCTCTCAAGTCCAGCTCGACGACAAACCAAGCATGCCGATAGCCACACATTATTAACAAAACCACCAGCACCCAAGCACCCGACGGAAATGTACTCCACGGCTAGCCCACGTCAAGCGGACGCTCGGACCAAAACTGACTTTCTAAACAGTGTGATTCTAATAAGATAAACTCTGTCGATAATTTGTACTTCCGCAACTAAACGTACTTTTCTACGATGAGCCTTCATTTTATTATATTTAATAATGATGAAGACTGAAAACGAAGCTGACAGCTGAGTAGATGGAAAGTGCTGAACCTCGCCCATGGAAATGAGAATCATTAATGTAGCCGATTATATCTTTTTTTTTGTATGTTAATAGCCGACAAACGAGCAGACGAGACACCTAATGATAAGTGTTCACCGTCGCCCATAGACATCCGTAAGATCAAAGGTATCACTGACGCGTTGTCGGCCAGGAAATGAGAAGAAGGTAGAAAGAAAGTACTTATGCTTAAAGTAGTATCTTTGAAGTAAAATAGCCATAACTTTTTTTTCATCTCTAAAGTTGGTGAAAAGTTAAAATTGAGAATATTAAAAAAGAAAGTAATTGACTTCATTGATTTGAATAACGAAGCTATTAGCATTATACATTAGTTAGTAAGCAGAGATGCTAAATATGAACTATAAAAACTATGACATCATGATTAGGAGTGTCATAGTAAACTTCATATTGCTCCGTACTTGATGTGTTTCACGTGTGCCACAAATTTAACATAAAAATATCCATATATTTTTTTTTAATTCTCCAGTTTTCGTATTTCCTTTAAACTATCTTATTATATTTCATTGAATTCCTAACAAATATTTTAGTATGTCGTAATTTCCATACTTTTTTTAAGAACTCCATGAAATGTCGGCGGTGCCCTTGTGGAACACTTAGTCGGTCTCTAGTCCGTATAGCATATTCAGCAGGAGCCCTCGACGGAGTGGCACAATGGTAGTGATCTGAGATAACAGTTTCTCACGGCTCACGGTTGACGTGAGAACGACGCGGCCGATGACCCTCGGTGTCGTGCCGGGGCCGGGGTCACTATATCCAGTGAAAGTGCATTTCTGTACGGTTTTTATGACATGCGAGTAGTACATCGAACAGCACGGCACAACACATGACAAACGGTGTAACAAGGCTCACATCGTGAGGCTTTCTAGATTTGGAATTTTAGAACGATGCAATCGTGAAATTATTGCAGTTGTCGCACATAGTGTCGCAGACAAATAACGCTGGGTAGGAATCCTATGTGTACAAATTATGCATCATAAATTATAATTCAAACAAATTTATACATAAGCAACACCCGAGGTCTTTAGGGAGAAATAACTTATCGGATCCTGGCCGGGAAACGAACCTATTTTCGACAGGCAGAAATACACCAGTTGATTCACAGGGTCATCACACGTTAAAATAAATAATCACACAAAAAGCAGTTTTGAGCTTTTTTTGGTTTAAGCCCGGGAGCGTACTCCTCCATAGCGTTATCATCATCTGACTTAATTTACCCCGTTATCTGGGGTCGGCGCAGTCTTTACTTTCCATTCATCGCGTTTTCCTGTCATATGTACTTATGTCCACTCTTACCTCATTCATATAACTCCTAACACAATCCACCCACCGTTTCTTGGGCCTTCCTCCCGCTCTGTATCCATCCACATTTATAGTCATTGCTTATTTGGTCACATGCTCAAACCATTTCAACCTTCTACCTATTTATCTATTACAAACGTTCCTTTTACACTACCTCTTATATACATATTTTTGACCTTATCCGCTCGCGTCACACCACACATCCATCTCATCAATCGCATCTCGGCAGAGTGGAGACGTACCTTGGCCGCCTAGCATTCCGATCCATAAATGTTTACTGGTCTTATAATCGACTTGTAAATCTTGCCTTTAACTTTAAGCGCCACTATAGGGTCGCTTGCAGCACTGGGCGAGTACTCCTCCACAGCGAGGTGAAGTCCATTTCAGCAAGGATGGATGTAATTTTATCATTTATTACTATTTAACGTTCACACTGAGCCTCGTTGACGCCACATACCACTTCAGGCACAGAAATCATAAAATTGTACCACATCCGGTCAGCAATCCGACTAGCGACCTTGCCCATAGCTCAATTATGATTGTTCTAAACATTTTTACGCTTATTCACAGTACGGCACCACAATAGCAACCAAAAATGGAAAGTGCTGAAGAACAAACGCAATAAAAAACTTCAGTAGTAAACAGTAAACAAAAATGTACACTTTGCAACAAAATATCGCAAAGGATCCATTCACCAACAGCCACAACATTAGTTGATTGTTAGTTAACTGCTCGGCCCTAGAGTCCCGACGGCTACACACAGCCAGCCCATACACATTATATATATTCGCATACTAACACATTTTTCTTAAATACCTTAAATGCAGAGACAGACGACACTGTTTTCTTAGTGGGCTTATCTAGGAACGATCTATAACCAGTTTTGAACAATTCAAGAGCAATAAAAACCTTATTTGCCACGAGCGACTCGTCGTACCGAGCGGCTGGCGGGAGGCTGCTGTGGGCACGGCGCGCGTCCTCAGCACGTGGCGATGACCTCGCACTGCGCACAGGTACGGTATGGTCGCATGGGCAGGTTTTATAAAGACGGACGTACTCGTCCCGTGTGTGTAGCAAACACTACAATATTTGCTAGAAGCTTTATTTTTAAACGGAATAAGATCGTACCTGAAATTTTTCAACCGCCTGCTAAGAATTTAAACAAATTATAACTGATTTTAGCAATAATAATGTCTTATTTTATACATTAGTGATTTTTTTTTAATTTTCTTGAATTTCGCACATTCTTAAAAAATCTTAAAATGTAATTACTCGAAAACGGCTGATATATGGATAGGATACTTAAGAGATAATTTGGTTGCAATGACCTCTCCTACATGCCTCCCAACGGATTGCCAACATATTTTCAGTCACTCTGTATACAGAGCTTTAAAATTAATTTAAAATTAAGTTGAGTAAAATGAATATGCCACCGAAACTCGCATTAAAATTTGGACCGATGTTTCAAGATCACACAACATCGCATTGAGAAGCTCGAGATCCGTGAGGAATTCTTTTAAGCCATTATTTAAGCTAAGAATATGATTTACTAAGAAGATAATATATAAAGAGTTCTTCATGACGACCATCGATCGAACTATTTATAATTCTGCACGATCCGTAACCATCGCACCGCCGTGGACTGGCAGTGAGTCACGTACAAGAGCGAGTTTGCAGATTTCAGCTACCTTTGAGAATACGAAGAACCTTTCCTTACGATGTTTTTCGTAACAGAAACAGGTGAAAATGTAGAGGTAAGGCCGAGAGGCAACAATTTTAAACGATTACCATACCTGCGTATTTTATCATAAACTGTTATTAAAACATGACGGTTGTGAATTCACGTAATACCTCAATATCTAAGTCTGTTTTATGTCAATATAAATATAATTATTTCGATGAAAGTGACTGTTTAATAGTTACGTATATTTTGCCTATTTGTAATTCCACGGCGCAACTTGATTTTGCGTGTGAGGTTGTGCATTGCAAAAGAAATAAAGCAATGCTTACATGACATTGCTTAATCTTATAGCTACTATCAAATATTCTTCATCTATATTTCTTTAAGTTAACTTACTTTCTCAGGATATTGGTAGTATATTATAATGTATAATAACAGAAGTTCTAGAATAGAAATAATACAATAAGCGTAAACCTGTGGACAATCACAAATCTGCTATCGTCCCATCCATAACTATCCACTGTTTCGATAGGATCTTCTCTCAGATTGGATAATAGTGATTAGCCATAGATTGGCAAACTCCACACAGCTTTGAGCTTGTTTGAACGAAATCAGTGACACTTTTAAATTGACGTATTATTAAATAATAATTATTAAAAAACAATAGTCGTAGAGGGTAGTAATAATAGTAATAAGCAGGTAGGTACTGATTTAGGTCACTCACAATAGATACCTAGTTTAGAGAAGCGCGTGCCGTATCTAGGACAGTCCATAGGTCGGTGTAATTGTCGCCATTAAGCATTTAATAGATTTGCTGATGGGCATGTCAATTACATGTACTAGCGAAGGTTGAATACCTCAACTCGATTATACTCAATTTTATTGAATTGTTAGTAAATACACAAAGTAAAACAATACTACAGTTATGACGTAAGGCCTTCATTCTCGCCTGCTCGTGTGTATACTGTGGGGTAATTGATAAAGCTTTGACCCACCCAATTTAATTCCGACGGTACTAGTGCGAGGTAGAAGGGACTTTTTACCAACCATGAAACTCGCGTTGGAGGCAGTACCAGGTGCGTTCCCCACTTCCTGCTCGGCTGTCAACATGTCACGGATAGCCATGGACGGAGACCATTTTTACCATTTTATGACTAGTCTTTTCATTTATCAGCTCTTCACATAGAAAAAAACCCCGTTGTACAACTTTTGCCGATTGCTATACAGAACGATATAAGTTAGTGTTATTGGAGGAAGGTTATGGGTGCCCCACTTGAGCAAATTTACTGGGATGTTTAACAATTTTTAATGGTGTGAGCTGTCAAGCGGACTCACCATTTCGCTAAAAGCCAAAGAAGGACCTGAACCTTAACTAAAGCTAATGATCTTTTTGCCCTATTGGGACAGCCTAGAATACTGACCCGAATTCCATGCTAGCAGAACAGGGTGTCGTAAAAGGCGACAGAAGCCGGCCTGCTTGTTAAGTCATTCATATTATTGCTGTTATATTATCTTTCCGTATAGCCTGCTTAGCTAACTACCCCCTTTTACGTCGTGTTCCAGCTGGGGGCTTGAGAGAGAGCCAGTATATTCTCTCTTTCGTGACAAACAACGCATTATTGATGCCTTTGGTGCTACTAGTGTCCACGGGCGACGTAGTCTACTTGCCATTAGATGGCTCAAATGCTCGTTTATCGGCTATTTACATAAAAAAATTAAACCTTCGTATAAATAAATATATTATCTTATGACAATATTTCTTCCTATCTTGTATTTGTTGGTCATAATACCCTTCCATATAAACTTGACACTCCATTCTAGTCCCCATTCAGCCGTGACTATGATTATAAACGCTGACTATGAAATGGTTTCACGTGAAATGAAAGAGCCTTGCCATATGCGCTATAAAACTGCTGTGGATGTTGCTCAGGGGTAAGAAATCTAAATAACGCTTTCACTTTAAAATTTAATCAAAAATACCAATATAAAAGGAGATAAACGCTTTTAAATGTTAATTACAAAATCGAAGATATAATAGACGGTTTAATTTATAGTAGAACGTAAGTTCTGTAACAAAGATGAGAACTGCGAAGTACGAAGGTCGCAAGTGCCAGCTGAGAACGTTGCTTCGCGGAAAACCACATTCCTGCAATTGAGCAGGGGTCGCGGCGACCCTGGCTGAGTACTGGTTTGATATGCAATCAGTACCTTCATGTTAGTTGCGAACTGGATGATATAATTCTTTTTATGACTTATTTATAACTCCGTCACATATTAGTCGTGAGTTGCAAATAAACTCATATTTATAAGAAAATAAAATTGATTGACGTCAAAGCAATGTTATTTCGGAGTATACTTATCACTTTAGAGCAACTGGTCAAAATATGATCAATTTGGAGTATAGAATTGACGTTACTTATCTGCTGTTGAATTTACGTATGTACTTTTGATCAAGTTTTTTAATGTAATAAAATTGTAAAACGTGTAATACTTTGTTATCTCTGTAGGCACGATAGATAAATAGAATCTATGTTCATGTATCAAACAGTACAAAACCGTCTAACGGCATTTCAAATTTAAATTAACGGGTTAACTGTCAAAGTAAGTACACGAAACCGTTAAAAGGTTAGGCACCATGAAAGGTAAAATACCATAGAAAATCCACTTACCGACCAATGAAATCAAAAAATCCGACGCAGGTTTTGCGGCGAGTTTTGCCCGCGATTTTTGCACCAAAATCACGAGAAACTGCACAAATTTTTACTATCAGTTACAGCACTGTTTTCAAAATGCACCGTATCACTAATTAAGCACTTCACGTCTTCCCTATAGTCACTAGTTCAAAAACATCGATACGCATTTCACGTAAAGAGTACTGAACGTGACAAACTTCGATTGCTTATCAAACGTCTTTCTTTGACTGCGTTCACCAAGTCACTAACGCCAACACCGCACGAGCATCGCGACTGCCGATGGAACTAACAGGTAATCCAACCAGTAACCTGCGCGATTGTAACTTTGTAAGGTCGGCAAATTAATTTGCATCGACCGAACGATGGTTACGCATATTGGTTTTTGAATGATTATAATTATGATTAGAATGATGTTTTTATTTTATTGTACACCACATAACGTATTACAACATTAAAATTAATATATAGCAGTGGTAATAAAAGGCGGTCGCTCGGGTAGCGACCTCTTCCAGACAACCTTTCCGTAGACGACATTAGTCAGTACGAGGAGTGGGTGAAGCTGCACATAAACAAATGAATATATGATAATAATAACAAGAGTATAGTTAGGTAATATAATAGATAGAGTAAAACAGAACATCATATGTACCTATATGATATCAATTACATTTGTGACTTAAAATAATATTTTATTAGTTAAAAGTGGAAATCGTTTGCATTCGTAAAACATTAACAAGCTTTCTGTTTTTATTTTAAACCCATATATTATTTGTATTCGAGCTAATACCCATTAAACTTATATTTGTGTAAAGGCGCAACCTTCAAAGATAATAAATCTTTTAACGACCTTTTAATGATATATTTTAATAATCCCCATGGCTTAAAGAATAACAAATCTTGTCATCCATTCAGAATAAAAGGATGACCATGTGTAAGTACAAACGTAGGGATAGCCAGAAGAGGGTCCTTCTTGTGAATAATTGTGAATTTAATGATCAGAGAGGATAGAATACGATTAACGAATACACAATATATACTAAAAATACAATAAAAAAAAATACACAAATAGCTCGAGGAAGGAGGTAATAAGCGTAAGAAATAACCCTTTTGTTGAGTTTAATTTATCTTTTTTCTTCCCCTATTAAATGCTTTTAATAACGGAACACTTCTGTTTGAAAATCCACAATTGAGAAGTCTTGGTTAGCCGCGTATTAATATTACGCGTCGTGTTCATACGGGGTATACAATGTTAATTATTTTATTGTGTAAAGTACAAATACACGAAAAAAAATGTGTAAATAAAAACATTAAGTCTTCACTTCGTCTTACCGCAAAAAATAAATTGCCACCAAATCAATAATAGTTGGTACCACTTACTACATATTTTTTGTACAACCAAACTAAGTTTCTTGTTTAAGAAGTGACTGTACTCATAGGTTAACATAATATCTAATATTTTATAACGACATGTTAATTCTCGTACCCATTTTATTACGTTGTTGTACGGTAAAAAGAATAAGATTTTGCAAATTAACAAAATGATATTGTCCAAATATAATGATATATTTGTATCCATTTTTTATTCAACTTTATTCATTTTACGACATCTTTTTTATAAACATGTTTAAAAGACGTATATTTCGTATTATAAAATAAACAAGTCGGTAAAATCGTTTTGCGTTTAATAGCTGTTTAAATATTCGCAATGAATTTTGGAATACTTTGCTGACGTTACCCAAAACAAAACTGTTTATTTTGTCAAGTGGCTAATGCATTTTGAAACGCAGTTCTGCGGCCCAAAGGTAGGCGATACTATTTTACAAAAGCAGGTAAAACGCATCTCTTCATCACAAGACAGGTAACAGGTGCGTGATGAAAAAACATCGTCCTTCATATTACTAGTTTTGGTTATAGAACATGCTTTTAAATGTGTGTGGTGCATTAAATTGGAAGCCATGTGCTAGTTACGTTTTAATAGAAAAAACACAAATGCGTGGAGCAATTATTATAAAAATATTAGTCATATAAATATCGAAATGGTATCATAGTGTATCATTGTAATAAACAATTTGGTTAATTAAGTTTATCGTGTTAAGTTTGACAGTCCCTACCACGTCAATATCCTGGCGTCCTGTATCAACTCATGTAAAATCAGATATGGAACCCACCAGTGGTTCCTTACCAAATAAGACCGGCGATTAATATGACGCTAACTAAATGATAACACGCACTGAAGTAACAAGTAAGTTTGCGCCGTATTGGGGCGGCCTAGAATACTCCCCCCAATTCCACGCTGGCAGAACAGGGTGTCGTAAGAGGCGACAGAAGC
>DWPT01008105.1:0-10401 GCA_018251895.1 Agathymus mariae mariae
GTTGATCACTGCAACACAGTTTATACTTATGCAGGATCATCGTTTCTCACATGTATCTTTGTACCTATATGTTTTTTTGTTCCAAATAAATATATTATTATTATTTATTATAAAATTAGTCTGTATTTGAGTTTCAAGCGATCCTCGTCCGAGACGCAGGTTGTTCTACGTAGGCCCGGGTTGCACAGACTACATAGAGCGGACTTACCAAAACTTGATTTTATGAAAGTTGCCAGAGGTACGGTTTACAACGATACTGTCAAGCGCGTCAGTAACTCCGATCAGGTGTCTAAAGTACAGATACAATTATCTAACAGTGCCCCGCTCGTGTCGTGGCAATTATACTTCATAGTGACGACGTCGACGTCCGAGCGTCTATATCGTGTGGAGGTACAGCAGGTTATTGATAGGTTCGTCCTGTAAAATTACATCGACTTCTACCAAATTTAAGGGAAAAACATTTTAAAACTACAGGTTATTAAACCTTTTACATGTTGGATGATTATTCTAAAGCAAGACTGCTCGGACATGAGTTTGATATATAACCATATCTAAGTCCTAATAACTGTTCTCTGTAACTGTGATTAGAAAATATTTCCTTTAGGAGTTTCGTCACAGGAATTTGCTGAAGCGATGTCGTCGGTTGACTTTCGAAGCACTCTTCGAACGTTTTTGTAAAAAATCTTTGCATGCAAAAATAATTCCAATGCAAACATAGTTTTATGTACTGTTATATAATTGATATCCCATATTGTATGTAGAGTTAAAATAAACGCGCATTTTGTAAGGCATACTAAAAACGTAGGTCACGTTTGCCAGTGTGCGTGCTACGGTTCGTTGTCGCTCATTTTATGCGCAGATGATACGATACGATAGTACGGACACAATTTTAGAACATGCGCAAGTTTCAATTTGTGGCGTAGTTCAAAACGTTTGACGAGCACAATACAGTGGCAGGGCGTTCCACTCACCTTCTGGTAGAGGAAAGGTCTCGTGAGCGCCAGGTAGCGCTCCAGCGCCATGGTGACTGCGATACACACGCTGCCGATGCCGAAAACGCGAAGAACGACGCGCGCGACACAGTAGGCGCGGGTGTGGCGCGCCCCCGGCACCAGCTCCGACACCACCATCGCGCACATCATGCCCACCTGGCCACGTGACACAGCACGTGTAAGACAGAGCAGCGGCGATTAGCTAATTTAAAAAAAAGATCGCGATCGTTCATTGTGTGCTTTCGTAGTAATAATTTTCCTTACTAATAATAATAATGCAATAACTAACAATTAACTTTAAAGTCGGACCACAGTATCGGTCGGGGATCATGAATTGACCTTTTATCGGATTCAGCAAGCAATGAGGATTTATTAACCTACCTATTCATTACGTATATTTTATTTAAACAAAATCCTAGTTCTTATCATTATTTCCTATTTTATTTATTTATTTTGTATACACAATAAAATTACAGGAAACAAGCAATGTTCTTAGTACTAATAAATGAATATTGCGACTTATTCTTAGGAGGTCTAACACATTACGACAGATATATAAAACTGTGGTACGAAAAAAAAAGCGAGTACTTGCCCACGTGTGCTAACTCTGTCCGGAAAGGAAACAAACATGGGATCGAGAAAAGATGCTGGAATTGTGTCAAGCAGATAATACTAGGACGTGAAGATTGAAATAAGACATCACACGACAGTTTAATAGAGCAAAAATATTTTTTAATGAGACGTGTACTGAGATTAGAATTATTGATTCATAACCTTTACCAGGTTTTGTCTGTTTTCGATCTGCAAAACTCACCAGGGCCACGAGATCATTGGCAGCCAAGGAAGTGAGCAGCAACAAATGTTTTCTATTCCTGACGCGTCGCTCGCCCTTCCTCAGAGCAACAATGGCCGCGGCGTTCCCGATGATCCCGATCGCGTACACCACCTTGGCCACTGACCCGAACACGCCCGAGCCCTTCGAAACCACTTTTTGAACGCACGTCGAGTTGGTCAAGTTGTAGACGCCAGTGCTTGGAACATCGAACAACTCCGGCAACGCGCTAGTATAATTCGAAAAGCCGTAGATGTTTTCGGAGGCGTTAGTGTAGTTTACGAGCTGGTATGCTATGTCCATTTTGATGCGTTTTTTTCGTTCTCACGGCGGACAGTGCGGAGACCACTTCATTGGCAGTCGATCAACGTAGCGCCCGCGCTGCGACGGAATGTCGTCGATAATTCGCAATTGTTTCGGCGACCATAGTTACCGGCCTGGAAAGGATTGCTGGATTAGTCACAGATTTTATAGAGGTGTATACACCCGTAGAAGTATTGAATTAAATTATCGATTATTAATTAATTTTATTCAGCTATAAATGTTTTTAGTACATAGTTTTCGTTTTTAGCATTCATTACTGTAATTATAGTTGTAATTTATTTTAAATTATGGATTAATTTGTTCTGAAAGATTATTAAAACCCATATTATAGATAAAGATTGGAGTTAGATTATGACAAAACTTTAAATCATTTAAATTTGAGAAATACAATAACGTACGTTAAACATTAATGTCATGTCGTAAATATAGTTTACAATCGTAAATTATGGATAATTATGTAGAAGTAGGTACTCGTTGAGTTGAAGCGTCCACTGCGCGACGCCTGACGGCTTGTCTCAATCATAAAAGCAATGAAGGGCACGGCGACCACCTGGATGGGATGATCGCTGATGGCAACATTTTTTCAGCGGACCTTTGTGTTGGAATGCAAGTTAAACCCTCAGTTGTTCATTAGATAGATTCGATCTCGATTCTTGTCGGAGGCATTCGGGGGGCATAAAAACCTCCGTCTCGCATTGGAATCTAACATTTGGAAGTGGCAGTACAGTGGCATGGCCTCCTCGATCATGAGGAGAGAAACGAGCCCTCAGGTGGGGACTAATGAGTTGAAACCACTTCTTTTGTTTTTGATAGACGACTTCAGACTCTAATATAACAGGAGTCTAGACGATGTATATTATGTAAGCGAACAACTGCTGAACAATGGCGAAGGCTATACCGAACGGTCTTTCTCCGCTGGTGGTCTCTGAAATCATGCATGGCGGTAGACTTTTTGACTTCCACTTTTCTCCTAGAGTGAACCGTGTTGAACATACTACATACAACTAGAGTTAAACATACGACCCTGGGAGCTGGGACTAACAGTAAACGAGTCCAACCGAACATGTTTTTGTAAACGTTAACGCTAAGGCTGTTGGAGATTCTGTACTACTAAAATACTTTCGGACATTCAGAGAAATACAAAATTGAAACTTCCTAGGGTGGTAACCCTTAAACCGGGATGAGATGAAATTTGTATCGATGTCATTTGTAATTCTATCCACTTTCGGGCTGTAGTAAAATTAAATTTGTACTGTCGTCACTTGTAATTCTATCCACACCTTCGGGCTGTAGGTTACGAGTACAAGTACGGCCTATTTTAGGCCATAAGTAACAGATTGTAACAACACATAATTCCGACAATATTTTCATCGGATGGCTACTATTAACCACATTTTAAGACAGCATATTGCTATTACTCGTAACGAAACATAAATAAATTATTTTCTCTGCGTGCGTGTGTGACATGAACGAACTAATTGAGAACATATGGCAGAACATGATTTTGATTTTGCAACATACGGTGTATAAAAATGGGTTCGATTTTGTGTTATTACGTTCTACAAACTGCCTCCTCTTTGCTTTGGGAGAATTCGTATTTATTGAAGTTATTCGATATAAAATAACCCTATTCACTCTCCTCTTGAAGCGACTCCTCTTGACGCGGGCAAGGTATTCCAGTCCCTTGCAGTGTGCACAATGAATGACGACGCAAACCGCGCCGTCCGTATAGGCGGTACGTTCACTACGTAAGCATTGATAGGTGACGTAGGTCGAGTTGTTCGATGGAGGAACGGTGATAGAGGAATTATTTCAAATAAACAAGTGCTTTTGCAAATAAACTAGTCCAGTTGCTCCAGTATTTCCTCTATGGGGTGTTTCTGTAGCCAAACCAGTGAGGGAACAACTTAGTAGCAGCTACCCCGTTACGCTTTAATTGCTGTCTTTGAGTGTTGAACCAATCTAACCACTAATCATGATTTCAGAAGCAGTTCTGATTTCTCCACGTACAGTAAACCTTATAACACGGTAGATTGGTTCCGCGGTAAAGGAGAACGCGTTGTACGGAGCATTCTTGTAATACGCGCTCCTCTGACTTCGTGGAACTTTTCTCCTTTTAATCAAATATTAAGGAAATACTATTTTATTTATTACAATCAAACAAACGTCACCCTAATCTGTTATAATACTCATGAAACAGATATTTTAAATGAAAATACTTATAATATGTAACTAAACTAAATCTCTCTATACTAATAATACAATTGTAACTGATCGCTTTCTGTACATGAACGATATATGAGAAAACACATTATTAAGGGTCTTTATTAACGCAATAGAACCTAGAATAATAGTTGTTAAAATTTTTGTCTGTTTGTCTGTACGTTTGTTCCCGCTAATCTCAGAAACGGCTTAACCGATATCATTCTGGTTTTCACTAATAGTTTGCAAATAAATAATAAATAATAACAAATAAATAATAATAAATAAATACACCACTGACCAACACTACGCTCTTATTGTATCTGTAACAATTATCGGACAGCAATGATGCCCGCCCTTCCGGAGCGTTCGCTTTTAAACTATACCGAACGGTGGCGCCATCTATGTCGTTTGAAGAATGGCGGCACGGTAATACAATAGCACAACTACAGCATTTAATATTTAGGATGATATTTTAGTAGTCTAAGCCTTCAACGCCAATAACTTCATAATTATTGAATTAATTTATGTAAAATACTAACACTACATCTGCACCTGTGAGGCCCAATATTTAACTATTGTTTTGTGTTCTATCGCGTCACGCACGTCATCAACACCGGTAATTACGTTTTTTTTTCAAATATCGTTTATGTACAGAAGGCGATCAGTTAGAATTTTCTTTTTACTATGGATTTTTAGACGAAGATGAAGAATCACAATTTTTATCAAGAATTTCCAATTGTTTGCTCAGTTTTACTATTTTATTCAGGTTTTTTTATAGATACATTTTCGTCTACTTCGTCAATTGTCTGTATTGAGCTTTCTTCGGCACTATTTATAATATTTGCGTCAGATCCATCAGCTTACTGTGCAAGCTTTTCCTCATCTAAATCTTTAACGTCATTTTATTCATAAATGTGTCGTTCGTTCGTCAAATCCTTCTTCACCTATTGATCTAGCAACATTTACTATAAGTTGAGAGTTATACTTGTGGAATCTAAAATATTTTCTTGAAAAATGTTTTCAGCCCAAATATTTTTCCAACATGAGTTTAATGTCGCAGATTTGAATCTTGAACAGATGGAAATATTAACTCCACACATTTTAAAATTGAGAAATAATTCCACATCTCAGGTAATGTTTGGATTGCATTCAAACGTTTTCAATATTAGTTAAAGTGTTCTATGTATGTAATAAGATTTAAGTGTTTTATAAAACCGTGGTCAAGTGGTTGTAATATTGATGTTGTATGGGATGGTGAAAAGAGTACTTTTACGTTTGGATGAACTAGGTCTGCTGAATGTCCTCGAACATTGTCTATCGAAAGTAAAGTTTAAATTTTTCGAGTAATTTTCGACCTTTGCCACAAAGCAGTTTTATAGCTACTCGTGAAATAGAGCAGCTGTACTTGCCATTCTTTTTTACTTGCTCTCCAGTAAACGGGAAGTGTAGACTTGTGAATACCTTTTGTTGGGCTTAAGAAACGATTGATTAACTTTGGCTTTGTTATATAGTCGCCAAATGCATTACTACAAACAAGCAAGGTTATCCTCTCTCGTTTTCGATAAATATGTTCGCTTAGACATTTTCTTCAAAAATAAAGCAGTTTCGTCAGCATTATTATAATATTGATCAGCTGTATATCCTTCATCATTTATTCGGAAGTTCGTCTTGAAATTTCCAAGCACTTTCATAATTAGCGGAAGCGCGTTCTTCTTTAATTTAATATTATTCAAGAAAAACCTTGTATGCAAGCTTTCAAACCAACTTCTTGTTCGTTTTTTTAATACATTTGATCAAAATTTTAAGTGCTGTTACCGGACAGGACTTTATCTGAATACCGTTCGACATACCATATTGATATAAATTAATCAATTTTAATCACAGCAAATTATAAATATTTAACTATTACAAAATCACTAAGCACGAAAACAAATGATATTTTGAATTATCAATAGAATACTTTTATTCAGTGCGCATATAATTGATATAGTTGATCGGAATCAAGGTTAGTTATATATGAAAAATATAGAAATACATGTTTTTTGTTGCATTTTACGATTAATATTTTAATATTATTTTATATATATAATATAATAAAATTGATATTTGGAATGTCCGGTATGTTCACGAATTAACATTTCACTACCGAGGATCAAGTGAAGATGACATGCATCTCCGCCAGAACAGTGGCAGGATTCCTACCATTAAAAACGTTGCTAGCTACTTTGATATCAATAAAAATGCATTTCCGCGTTGTGTAAGTCCATACGAGTAGAGTGTCCGCTAGTTACTAGTTAGTTACACTTCACATAAACATTATCTATTGCGTGGTATTACGTTGTATGCATGAAGGTCGTTTTTAACTTCGTCCGCGTGTTTGATCACTTAGAATTCAGACAAAAAAATTGTAAATAATGTTTAATCCACTTTCAAATAGTACCTGTGAAATAATGATTTTCTGAAAACTAAATTTGACTAACGTTTGTTATAATAAATACTACCTAACTCAATATGCGGTCCATTAAGCCGTAAATAAGAAGTATTAATTATTAAATAACAACGAAAATTGCATTTATCTAAATTTTTCAATAATTTATTATTTTACGTTAGTTTCATGTGTACTTAGTTAACTACAAATTAGTCACATAAAACAACTGTTTGGGTTTTTCATTTAGACCTAACAGTGTTATATTTACCTTTAAAATAAACGTTGGTTGATATATTTAAGGTCCGGGAGTGCTGCCCTACAACACGTCTCACACAGTTTTTCAATTTTCAAAATTAGCACTTTCAAAAATTTTAAAGGTGTAATTGGAAGACCGATAAACAAGATTTTTGATATTTGGTAAATACAATTTAAGGTTACATTTTTTTTTGTTACGATTCAACCGAAGTAGCGCAATTACAGATATATCATGGTGGGACCGCGGCGACAGTCGGTTGCGACGGGCGCTCCAGAATGAATTCCGCGCGAACTGGGCTGATCTGACTGCGGCCGCCCGCGCCTCCGCCGCCGACCGTCAGCCGTCGGCCGCTGATAGACAAACAAACGACTTTGTTACCCCTGTAGATAGTACACTCACAGAAATATACGAGGCTCAATTGGAGTATTGTACGGGATACTGACGAGAATCGGTGAGAGTGCCGCGTCGACCACGAAGAGTGTATGAGAATTGTATTATTATAAACTAGTTGCTCGAAGTAAAAATCACTTACGCATAATTTAAATGTCAAAAAATTCTATTAATTACGTTAATATTTTTTTTGTTGGCAACAGCAATTAATTAACACTACTATTGGTAAATAACCCAGCGATACCCGACTAGTACTATACAATTTTAATAGTTTCATTTTAAATTTGAAGCAAATATATATTATTGACAGCGTTGTTTTATAAAGATACAAATAAATTAATTATATATTATTTAGATCATACATTTGGCCTTATTGGGGTGGCCTAAAATACTCCCTCCAATCTCGTGCTGACAGAACAGGGTGTCCGGTAGGTAGGTACTACCTACCTACCTACATGGTGGTAGGGCTTTAGGATTTTATTATTAGTATGTCATTAAAATTATTATTGGTTTTATTATTATCTTTCCGTGAAGCCTGCCTAGCTAGCTACCACCCTCCTGCTTGAGTCAGCCGCCAAACGACTCGTCGTGTTCCGGCTGGGGGCTTGAGAGCCAGTACTTTCTTTCTTATCTTCTTCTTATTTCCTGGCTGTTAACACATCAGTGACACCTTTGGTTTTGCTGATGTCCATAGGCGATGGTCACCACTTACCATAAGGTGGCTCGTCTGCAGGTTTATTGGCTAATAATATAAAAAAATATGATATTTTAGCACATCTGGTAATTTGATCTCCTGCGGGTAATGAAAATTGTGTGCGAAAATCGCATAGAGCACATCTTATATTGTAGTTTCACTATTCTAATAATAAAATTGTAACTGATCGCTTTCTGTACATGAACGCTATATGAGAAAACACATTATTAGGGGCCTTTATTAACGCAATAGAACCCAAAACAAAAGTTGTTAGAATTTTTGTCTACTTGTCTGTGCGTTTGTTCCCGCTAATTTCAGAAACGGCTAAACCGACTTCGTTTTGGTTTTCACTAATGTATTGCAGTAAGCATTACTTAAAACTTAATGTTTGTTTCATTGCAATCCGTCCATAAATAAAAAAGTTATGAATTAATACATGTATTTCAAATTCACACAACATGAAAATCCCAAAAAAATGGAGATGCTATCTTTAAGCGTGAGGTAGTTTTTCAGCAGCGAAGCGAGGGCATTGCCAGTAATGTAAATAAATTACGGCAAAGTGATATAAATACATCGGTATCCATATTAGTGTAGGTTCTCGCAAGTAAACTAAGTAGGTCTGTTTATGCTATAAGAGTGATAAGACAGTTTACGGACGTAGAAACAGCTAGACTTGTTCATAGGCACAATCTGACTGTCTTTATATCGCGTGCAAAAGTTAAGCGTTCTTTTATGTGCTCGATCTTCGCTTTTTACAATATAGTACCACAGTTGATACGCGGTATACATATTGGAACTTTTACATGTCGTAGTGAAGCTCAGCTTGTAGGTAAGTGGCATATGGTTACGGTTAAAGATTATTTATTCTTCACCAGAATAAACAACATTAATGACATTAGTAAATGTTTAAAGTGTAAGCATACTTACAAACGATTACAAACGACATTGTCCAAAATTTTAAGAAAAAAATTAAATAATTCGCCTAAAAATCAATTGTAAGCTAAGAGCCATAGTCACTTTAAAGTGGGTAGTTTTACAGTATAGATGGATATGTAAATGACAAGGACGCCTGAAAATAACAGTCTGATATTTTTATATCTTTGGCTGCAACCGATTCCACGCGGCTTAAAACTTACTTTATAATTGCCATTATGTTGTTATAAAAGATGTGCTGAGGAGTTTCTTTCGACCTTTCTTCTTCTCCCTCTCTTGTTAAAGCACCCCTTCGAAATGCTGGTAGAAGCAAAAAATAACGTGCATAAGTCTTTTTATAGAATACCTAAACGATTAAATGTTTTTTTAGTTAGTTGTTAATTATTTTGATGTAGGAATTGTAGTCCACGTCATAGTCCAGTGATTTAAAATATCTCTGCCGGCACCGCGAACGCCGCGCGTAACTTGTCAGCTGGTTCTTTAAGTGGGTTTAGGTTTAAATTGGTTGACGTCATATTGGTAAACAGTACCATCCAAGAGTCAAAACCAATTTGTTGAACAACAGACCAGAAAATGACAATGTGCTCAGAGTGGTAATATAATATTTATCTATCTGGTTAACGATCACCCTCCTAGAACCAATCGTCAATGGTTTAACGCGTTTTGCTTGCAGCTTCGAAGCACTAGCTTAAAGCTTGTTCGTCCGTTGGAAAGAGAAGCTTTCTCAACCGAGATTGAATGGCCTCTTTCCACTACTTTCCCCATAGCGTCGAGAAGACTGATGGGGAGGTGATTTGATGGAATTTTAAGGGGTTTCCTAGGTTTGATTTTTTTTGTTTTTTGATTGATTCTTTCCAAGTAGATGGTCGATCAAAAAGTGCCTCTTTTGTACAAGCATCGGACTTTTATAACTACCGGTGGAAACCAGCGGAAACGTGTTATTATGAATTAACCATGGTCTCGGATTTTTTGTTTAAATGTGTAAATACAATATCCTTATATCTTTATCGTGAGTGAAATTCTTAAATGGGCTAAGAATATATAGGTACGTCCTTTAAATCATATGATTATTATTGAACATAATATATCACGCTCATCTATACTTGTAATGCGAGGAATTACATCGAATTACAACTGGCCGTAGTATTGCCCTGCTTAAGCCGTAACTTATTATTGTTAAATACATTGTATTAATCGAATGAGAAGTTAGGGTAGAATCAACACATTTCCGACAAAAGGATCCCATTTGAGAAAAAACATTTGATAACGGTATTCTTTGAATCAAATTAAAAAAAGATAATCGTAATTAGTTGCTAATTAATGTATTTATTTTTATTTACGCTACTA
>DWPT01008106.1:0-10401 GCA_018251895.1 Agathymus mariae mariae
CCCACTCCCGCCGCCCGCACGAACTGCATCGAACGTCTTTCGGTGTCGGGTCGGTCGCCGCCGCCGCCGTCGCCGCCGCCGCCGCCGCCGCCGTCGCCACCGCCGCCACCGCCGCCACCGCCGCCGCCGCCGCCGCCGCCGCCGCCACCGCCACCGCCACCGCCACCGCCACCGCCACCGCCACCACGTCCACCACTATGCTACGTCGTGTAAGTGTCCGTTTGGAACGAACGCAGCCCTCCGTACCGTTCGTAGCGCTACTGGTCTGCCGTGTCTGCGGAACGAAGTATGCCCATCACTCTCCTACCGTAGCCCACAGTCCCCACACACCACCGAGCACCGACTCGCGTTAGCTAAACACACATCTATCTGTGTACAGTACCAAGTTCCACGGCTGAATGTCCTCACCTAACGTTTATTATTATAAAACTCCTTGAAAGCTATGTCATTACTTAACTACGTAGTAACGTAGGTCACTCGATAAAGTACGAGATTATATATATATGTATATGTATCCACCCTTTGTTCTATTTTTCTTTTACATTAAGCAAACCACCCACAAGCAGCCGCACCAGTCGACCAGCCGCCGGTGCCCGTGACCCGTTCGGTGTGACGACCACGTGTCATGCCGTGACACTAGTAGGTCGTATATTATCAAATTGAGCAGAGGGCTTATTGGTCTACTCTCTGATACTCTACTTTCAAATATATTTATTTTTATAAGTGCGTTTTTTAATAAATAAATGTGTTCAATTTTAAAATTTCGAGCATCTCAAAACGTGTCGAGTGACGTACGAATAGGTCAGTTTTGATAAACTGACCCTTTGTATCCACGATACAAGATAAAAACAAAAACCTTATATTGTCGATCAAGTCCGTCCGACCGACGGCGCGTTGGTGTAGCGGTACCTCAGAGTGGCAGGTGGTACAGGTGGTGCAGACGGTGCAGCAGCGGCTGGTGCGGCTGCAGGTGCAGCGCGGCGGCGGCGGCGTCGGCGGCGGCGGACGGCTCGCCCAGCGCGCCCAGCACCAGCGCCAGCCGCCGCCACGTGTCCGCGCGCGTCGGACACAGCGCGCCCGCCGCCCGCAGCGAGCGCTCCGCCAGCCGCAGCCACCCCAGCGAGTAGTACGCCGCGCCTAAAACAACCCCCACAATTGTACCATTTAAACACATTCCGAATGTTTTGTTTTGTTTTGTACCGATATTTTAACATTACTTTTGACAGACACCAACGCCAGCCGATCCTGTCGACTTCACGCCTACTCCGTATTGGGTTCGTGTCTGTCGCATCGCGACACTCGGCGCTGCCGACATCTTCACGTACTCAATTTGACAATGTTACACCGGATTGGACGCACTCGGATTCATATCAAGCCATCTTACATTATACAATTTTTGTATAGTTTATTGATATATTTTTTAATTTATATAATTAGGTTAAAATATCGGTAAAAAACGTGAGTATCCGTTACAGTTAAAATATATGATATCTGCAATGATATAAGTTACAAATAATATAAATTAATTTCTGAAATTATAAACATATAACGAAAAGTATAAAAAATACCGCCGTCGACGACTTCCCCGCCTCTCCCCTCCTAGGGTAAGAATATGTCCGATACTGTTCAGAGTTACACGGAACCTTTTAACGATAAATTAGCAGTTTTATAGGTCGCTAGTACACATCTGTCTCGAAGGACCAACGTAAGAAGCCGGGCGTCATACATGAGACATACGATGAGATAATGCATAATCGGTGACGTGTTCGTAGTCACTCCGAACATACACTAACTGGAACTGTAAATTGATAATGAGCGTGTGAACGTAGCCGCGTGCACACACACACACACACACGCACGCACGCACACACACACACGCACGCACGCACCTCCGTTCCGTAGTGTCGATGTGCTCGTTTCGAGGTACATTTTCCATTTCCTGCGTACTCGACTTACCCAATTGCACCATACTGTCGAGATGCGTGGGGTGTATCGCGAGCGCGTTCTGGAAGCACTGCCGAGCCTCCTCCCACTCGTCGCTGGCCGCGTGGACCGTGCCTCTCTAGCGATGCAACAGATGCTTTATGCCACTTCGCAAATATACAGGTTAGTTATACCATTCGACTGACGGTGCCCTCCACGAGCCCAAGCCAACCTCTCCTTCTCATGGTGCTCGGCGAACGTTGCGAATGTTGTTGTGTTGGAGGTCGCGGTGAGGCTACCACCATCCGAGAGTACGTTCAGCAGACGAGAGAGGAACCCTCGTTCTGACTAGCTAGTATCCTCCTTAGATCAATGAGCGTTGATATTTTTTTACGTGTTATGGTCGTTGTCCCATAGAGTAATATAATAACGGTGGACTCGCTTACATCTTGGATGGAAATACGTCAATGACGCCTTTTGTGGTGGGAACGTCCACAGGCAGCGGTGACCACTAGCTGTCAGATGGCTCGATCTACATCAAAATACACGTTGACTCAAAAAATGCGAGAAGTTTCTTTCTTACTGACTATTATACAGACTATATAAAACAACGTTACCGTATATAACACCAGATGGCTGTACGGTGTGAGCGCGGCCGCCTCCGCCACGCAGCCCGCCGCCGCCGCGACGCGGCCCAGCCTGTCGACGTACCAGTACAACGATGTCAGGACAAACACCATTGCCACCAACAACAACCACCTACCGAGCCTCGATTATATCGGTGCCGGCTTGCAGATTGGGCGTGTACTGGTGTGCGTGCGGGTGCGGGCGTGGGCGTGGGCGCGGGTGTGCCGTGTGGCCGGTTGGATGAAAACAACCGTCTCTTACAACCAACCAACGGAAGGGGGAGCGTCATAAATGACCACTGCCCTCTTGTTTTTTGTTTTTATGTGCACACGGACTGACATCATGATTATTCTCAGAATTTCAAGTTATATCTTTATTCCCATATATCCATTTTGATTAGCGACCACCAATATTTTTGCACGATTGATGACCATGATATTAATACTGAACTGGAGCATTAGTGAACTTCCTCAAACACTAACACAACAGTTGAAACGGTGTCAAACGAAAACGAATAGTACCGCCCACCACACCGATATGGAATACGAAAGATTGGATTCAGTAGTGGTGAGCGAGGTGAGCGTGGTGAGCGTGGTGAGCGTGGTGAGCGTGGTGAGCGTGGTGAGCGTGGTGAGCGTGGTGAGCGTGGTGAGCGAGGTGAGGGAGGTGCGGGAAGTGCGGGAAGTGAGGGAGGCGAGCGAGGTAACGTGATGACGAGAGACCTGAGACAGAGGTCGGCCAGCAGCAGCCAGGCGTGCGCGCGGTGCTGATGGCGCGGGGAGCGCGCGCGCGCCGCCGACACGGAGGAGGCGCCCTCCGACAGCGCGTGCTCCATGCGGAACGCGCCCGCGCTCTCGGCGCGGATCGACGCTGCGACACACCATCATCGTCACGGTCAAGAGAGGGTGTAACGGTGCTAATACACTCCCGTATTAGTTACATTAGCTAGCACAGGTTGCATACTGGCTTGAACGTTGGTCGCCAGCAAGAAGGTACGAGATCGAAACCTACTTACCTATATATACCTCGATTTTTTCAATATTTTTTACTTATTACATATTAACTATCACTTGCTTCGTGGAAAATTACACCGTGAACTGTCATGCATATGTTAAGGTACATGCATATCATATGTTCTTAAAAACGTGTAAATTGTGCCAACCCGCATTTGGCCAGTGTACTGCTCCATGGCCTTTTATGACCTTACATTAATCTCTCACCACGCCTGTAGACTTCACACATCTTTAAGAACACTGTGGATAACTGTCAGGTATGCAGGTTAATTCGAGATGTTTTCTTTCACCGGAACAAGCAGGATTCAATCCCATGAACTTAGCGAAGGACACCAACGTTGGATCCTTTATCTCAACTACATATTCTGTTTGGTACTTTCGCATACTATGATACGAGAACCTCATGGTTACGCCAATAACGATAACGGGTTCACAACGACCGTCTCGTAGTCAATGTAACTAGTCATATGGAATAAATCTATGATCATTTTCGTAACTCTGATGGTTCTCTAATGGTTTTTACTAATTTATTTGAATGAGAAAGTCATAAGTTAAAAAAATGTTGAAAATTATGAATCCGTCTTTCAGGCGTACGCAGCGTACGAGTAGATGGGTGCGTATGTGTGTGTACCGGCGTCCCTGTTGCTCTGCGTGTCGTCGTGCTGCGAGTCGGACAGCGCGTCCAGCTCGGCGTACCCGTTCTGCTGTAGCTCAGCCTCCGTCTCCGCCTCCGAGCCGTTCAGCAGCCTCAGCAGCTCCTTGCCTGTGGCCAGCGCTGCCTGCCCAAAAACACTCATTATAAAATCTACATAAAATATTTTTTTTATATTAGGTGTGTACCGCTTTCCTAATCACGTGACCGTCCCCGCTAGCCTTTATTATTATAAAATATTCAAATTATTGGAATGCTTATTTAAAAAAATAAAGTTTTTTATTTTAGCTACGGCACTAGTTTTGCATATATACGTCGGCTACAATAGCGCCAATAGTCGGTGACAACGTTCAAGTCTGAGAAAGAGCTCAGTTTTAACAGCCGGCATCTTAAAAAAAAAATCCTTAATCAAAATATCTTTAACACTTTTCGCGTATTACTTAGACTTAGGTATGAGCACACGAAGCCTGTCCGTAGTCAACACGTTACCTCCCCGGCGTTGGACCCGGTGCCGGTGTCTGTGAGCAGCTGGATGGCCGCCAGGTGCGTCAGCGGCCAGTGTGCCAGCGGGTAGTGGTGCCGCGCGAGCCGCGCCGCGGAGAGGGCGCGCGACCCGCGCGGCCCCGCGCACGCGCTCGCCCACAGCGTGCTTGCGAGCCGCAAGCCGCCCCCGCACTCCGCACGCGCTCTCAGGCACGCCCGGGTCGCGTCCTGGGATGGACGAGTTATTAAATATCTGGCTTGAAGGACCGAAGTCCACCTCGACTAGGCCAGCGACAACCAGTCACAGGTGCGTTAACATTCAACATGGACCTAGGTGGGACGCCTCCGTCAAAATTAGTTGCATAGCTGGGACCAACCTTCCAGACGGCGAGCCGACTACGGAGAGCTCTTTGATATGCTGAGATATCCTGATAAAACGAGAGAATCCTCTACGCTACACGTTCAATTAAAAGTTACCATCGGAATGTTTCTCACCATGGCCTCGTTGAGTTGTCCCGCGTGCATGTATTGCAGCGCGAGGTGGTACCACGCGAGGTGGTCGTTGTCGTCCAACTGCACCGAGCGCAGCAACGCCTTAAGGCACGCCTCGTTCGCTGCTTCCTTGTCGATGCGCGAGTTCGTTTTCTGTATTGGGTAATTACAGTAAAGTTTAGAGCTACCGTGGCTCTGTGTTCGACCTGCCAAACTTGCGCGTGCTCCGTATCGGCGAGTCTGTGGGCGAGCGTGGGAGGAGTCGAGTCAAGAACAAGTACGCACTAACCTGCCGACGTACGCGTGGTGTTAGCTCGGCGTTATTTACTCAGTAAAAAGTGAACACTGTTTCGTTTTGGACTGTCTCTACACCAACTTGGCGGCAGTGACCCCCGGTGCAGGCCGTACCCACACACTGGTAACGTAACACGACAATTACGCCACTCATACATAAATAAATTTTACACTTAAATAAAATTTAACATGAGAAAACCTCCTATTTTATTCGCGACACGCCTGTCGGACTCTCCCATTCGTGCGCTGAGCTAACAAGCCGCAAGACCACACATCGACGTCACTGGCGAGCTCCCCACAAGCCGGTCGACGCGAGTCAACACGAGCGATGACATCGACGCGATGTGGCACTGGTCATTCTCGTAAGGGCGACATGAGACTGGAGTGACCTGCGCCCTCATCTGGTGCCCGATGGCGACGTGCAGCAGACAGCGCGCCAGCAGCGGCCCTCCGCGCGGCTCCTCCACGCCGAGCGCCGCCTCCGCGAACTCCAACCCGTCTTCTATCTGCGGGACAGCCCAAGTTGTAGTCGCTGATTAGCCGTGGTCGCTGTTGGCTGGCGAGCACCGCTGCGGTCGTTTAATGTTTGTCCGGTACCTCCCATTTTTATTGGAGTTATATTTAAAAAACATTATGATTAATGAATGCTTTGCGTGGAATCTGTCTCCGTATCTCGAGCGACGACGAAATGACCGAGTGTGACAATCCGACAGAAGTGGGAGCCGACGGTCCAATGCGTCCTGCGTAGATTTTGAGCCACGCCATGTTAACACAATGCGTATCACGACAACAATGATTTGAAACAGTGACAGATGACAAAAAATCGCGTACTTTACTACCGATTTATCGGCAGTATATGGTAGCGTGCGACAACGTTATCCGATGTCAATAGGAACGTTATATGGGCGGGTGGCGTCCGGCCGGCGACGTGGGCGCACGGCACTCGACTCACCCAGCCGGCGCGGTAGCAGGTGGTCGCGGCCACCAGCCGCAGCGCCGCGTCGTCGGCCGCCAGCGGCACGCCGCGCCGCGCCACGCCCAGCGCACGCACGTACGCACTCCACGCCGGACTACCTGCGATCACACACACGCACACGCACACACCACAATTACATTGACCACTTAAAGTAACTTCCAAAACAAGGAAACTATAGCACATTCTGATCTTCACAGTGAATCGAGGTTAATATCTGTACACATGACGGGGCCCTTATATATAAACATTACAAGTAGTAGAAAGTTCCGTCTGTAACTGTGAGTTGGATAAACATACTCACGTAAGGAATCTGTTGGAGCGATAGCGCAGTTCAACTACTAGTTAGAAATCTGCTTGTAATAAAAATTAAAATATACTCCATGAAACCGACCGGCGGCGGGCGGCGCGGGCGGCAGCAATCCCCCGACGCAGGCGGGCGCGCGCGCCGCGGCCGCAGTGGCCAGCACGCGCTGCCGCCACACGTGCACGCACCCGAACGAGAACTTCATGGCGCGCTCTAGGGACTGACCGCGTTGCTCGTTAACACACCTCCTCAGTACACGTAATAGTAGCTGTTGCAACATTAGTATCTCTTCGTGTAACACGCGTCTCGGCTGTCGTCGGGATGTGGGGGTGGAAATACCAGGAGATAGGCGTCTAGTTTATTATGGGCTCTCGTTAATGTTCGCATTACCGTAAGCATCGATACGGCGATTGTCAAGGCACGAAAAATAACTAAAGCACTCACAACGCCGCGCCGTCCGGACCGAAAGGGCTCCACCGCTCACCAAGTACAAATGAGAATCTACGGAAACCTTGTTCCCCCAGTTTGCAGGTTTCCTCACCACATGCGAGATGGCTTTTATTTAAGTGATAACAACTTTTATATACAACTACATGATAATGTGCTTAGTTAAAAAATAAACGATGTCTCTACAATTTACACCTGACCACTGTAAGCTAAGTTGTACGACTATAATTAGAGGTGACGTCAGCCACGAGAGTCAGTCGCACCACAACCACGGTTAGGTACAACACAGCGTGGGGGTGTGTCACCTCTAGCACGAGCGGCAGCTGCCCCCATCGCACGGCGGCCAGCGCCAGCAGGTCGCCGACGGCCACCGCGTTGTGCAGCGCGTGCGCGCGCGCCGCCTCGAACTCCGCGCTCTGCGAGAGCACCGCGTCGCGCACCGCCATCGCCTCGCCGACCACCAGCAGCAGCACCACCTCCTCGTACTCGTTCCGCGGGACGAACTGCGGGACAATATCGCTTCAGTTGAAAAAAATCCCCACCGCGACTAGATCCGGGCCCCCACCACTGGCACCCGCCGGACGAAACCTGAGACACGGCGTGTTGCTTTAAACCTTCTCGTGCATCGGCGGGTTGGACCCCGGGACCACCACGGTCACCGTGGTGAAGTTTTAAACAGAAGCATATTTAAATTTATCTACACATGTCTATGGGTTGACGGGGTAATTCAATATGCACCAAGTTTATATTGCTGTATGTATGGTTTCAGCCACGCCGCACCAGCGCGAAGCGGTGAAACCGCCGGCAGCAGTCCTCGCGGACATACGGTTTAATTACACCTTTGGTTATAAACTATTTCAATATCATTCACCGATATTTCTACCGACTATACCGATCGAGGCCCCAGCGGCACGCACCTGGTTGATCCCGGCGTACTTGCGCGGCTTCCAGGGCCCCTCCGAGACGTGGTCGTCGCGGCGCCGCGACAGCGTGCCCGGCTGTGGCGCGGCCGCCGGCGCCTTGTACACCTGGTGGTCGAGCGTGGGACGGGCGTCACGGTGTGGCGACGGTGGCGCACGGTAGTGATGGAGACGATAAAAAAAGATTTTTTGTTACCGAAACATTACTTACAACTTGGAAATCAATTCTTGGTGAAATAACTTGACAGCAGTACGATAATAAACATTCGTACATATCATAATGAACAACAAATTAACAACCATGACGACGACCACCCGAGAGGGTCGCGTCACGTGAGGGTACATCGTCGTACCTGGCCGGTGACCCCCCGCATGAGCACCTCGGCCAGCTGCCGCGCCAGCGTGAGCCGCAGCGCCTGCGTCGACACCGACTCCACCGCCGTCAGCATCTCGCGGTACCTGCAACACGCCCCTCGCACCTGAACGGACGTATCCAACCCGCGATCGTCACACCGAACGAGCGTCCAGGTGCGGCCCAGCTTCACGCTGTCCGGCACACGCAAAGTTAATGATGTGATCTTCTCATACAAACTATTTAACAACAAACTGGATAACCCCGATCTGCTAGGCCGGCTCTTTCCTACTATCCCTCATCATTCACCGAGCTATCCTAGAACGTTACTCACCTATGAGAATTACAAAACTAATTTGGGGCACTCCTCTCTTGTTGCTCGGCTCTGCAGTTTGCTAAGTGAGTTCCAGACCCAGGACACCACATTAGATATACAGACGCTGACTTGTTTATTTTGCCTGATGTGGACTACGTCGACTTCAATTGGTTTTACTGTACTCCCTCCCCAACGCCGTCGCGCCACACACCTGTCGATCGCGGCTTGCAGGCGGCCCGCGCGGATGTGCAGCAGCGGCGCCCGCTGCAGCGCCGTCTCCAGCGTGGCGCCCGCGCGCGCCGACGACGCACGCTGCAGGTACAGCAGTGTCAACTCCGACGACAGCTCGAAGCTGCGGATCTGTAAGTAGTATACAAATGTCATGCTCCGTGTTTGCGACAGTGAAACGGTGACAAGCAACACGTAGCACAGTGTACACATGTACGAGTAACCACTCGACACTAGTGCCGTGGGCAAGACGGTACCCATTTTCAGTGCGCCCCATTCTGTTGTATATTTTGTTCAAGTCGAACTGATTGCGGCCTCTGATCTAAACTATGGTCGCGTGGTGCGTGAGCTAGATTCGATTCAGTTCAATCAGTAGAACCTGAGTGGTGCACTGTATATGATATGAATGTAACATATAACTTACAGGTTCTTAAACTTATTTCGTGAACCGCGCACTGAAGTCAACTATTTTTCAGCGCCGTGCGAACGATTTAAAATCATTTCCATTATTTATCAGCCATCGCCCCGGTAAACCACTTTATCTGGGCCCCTTAACCGCCCACTCTAGGCTTCAAGCGCCCACAAGGGGGCGTTATCGTCCACTTTGAGAATGACTCGTGTAGCTGGTGTAGCTTATTGTTATTATGTTCTGTGCATCGGAGTTTCAAGGTGGCGGTGCCGTGGGGCGACATGAACGGGCCTCCCGTTGGAGCAGAACTTATATCATTCGATTGAAAGGTCGAGGCCATAGTTGTTGCAAAACTGTAAAGGAAGCCGCATCCCATGGGATCCTCCAGCGGCGACGTCCAAGTGTTGTGAACCACTCCAAACGTGTAAACGTGACACGCACATCTTAAATACATAAATCCACCATCTCCTATGTCTCAACTTATTTTACGATCATCCAGCCTCTACCTAATCTTCGTCCAAATTATTAATCTGATCCTATTCGTATTAAAGCAACTGTTCCATCTCGAAGAAACAGCGCACGGTTCCCATTGCGTGGTAAACGACAGCGGTGACGTGGTATCTGCCGCGACTTACCATCTCCGTCTCGCGCTCCGCTTGCTTGTAGCGGCTGGTGGTGCTGCCGCCGCTCGCGCCCGGCGGCGCGGTCTGCTCCAGGCACAGCCCTTTGATCGCGTACGACTCTGCCACGATGCGGAGACTGCGACTGAAATGTTCAATATTACAGGATCTCAATTAGCGCCTCAAACCACTACCATCTACCACCGTCCTACCATAATTGAACTTTAAAAATATATTTAACAATACAAGCCAACCTTTGCCTTCGTAGACTACACTACAAGGATGTAAAATAAGCATAAGCCGATTCTGCGTCAAGCATGGCGAGAATCGATCTAGATTTTTGGA
>DWPT01008107.1:0-10401 GCA_018251895.1 Agathymus mariae mariae
CCGCAGCCGCGGCGTGACAATGAATAGTGCAATATCGGTAAAAACACAACGATCGTGAGTACCCTTTACAGTTAAAATGTATAAAATCACGGATGCTATAAGTTTAAAATTATATCAACTTTACATATTGTATTTGGTTACTTTATAATTAATAATATTTAATTTACTTATTAAACTAATAAAATTTAATAAGAAAACGGTAATAAATTATCGAAAGAGTTCATAATTATAAAACGAATAGTGTTTTTCTAGTTTCATACTTTATTTCGACAATTTCAAACGAACATAAATCGTATCGTCATTTGTGGGTATGAAGCAGTAGTTCCCGCAATCGGAAATCACTTGTAGACTTTTTTATATGTTCCTTAAGGACTTTTTCAATATGTTATTAACAACGAATGTTTTCATATCAAACCTTATTGTTGAAAGAAATTAAGAAAACAACGTGTTCCATTGGACACACAGCAATTCAAATCAAGCCGATCAATTTTAAACTACCCGCTTGACACAGCCGTAGTATCGGAGATACTGCCTCATAAAAGACACTTTCACGCATAAAAGGAATCGATACCTCAGGTGCTTTTAAAATTTATTTATTACTCACACCCAGATACGATCTATCACTAATATAAAGATTAATATTGCTGCATATCTTATAACAGTTTGCTCTGATAGTGATCGTAAAAATTAATAGTCTGTGACACGAAGGTTTTCAATTTGCTTTTTAATTACTAAAATAATAGCAGCTATGAATCGTGTGACGACGTAGATATCTCTGATAAAACTTTGTAGGATTCATTACACATTAAAAGTTACCTTATAAATACTAAATACTTGATTTATTGAAATAGACTACGATATCAATTTCAATATATGCGCAAATCTGAACAATTCGTATTCGAATGCGTTAATCTCGAAAATTCTCAATCCGGTTTTTATGAATTATAACTTGTGTTGTAAACTCTAAATAAAGCACATTATTTAAATACGGAATATCAGAATCGGTGAGATTAACTGAATACTAAATATCAGGAGCCCAAAAAGATCCATCCATCTTTGAACCAAACCTAGGAGACTTTACCTCGTGGTGCATCCCGCCGAGGAACAAGCGAAGACACAGAGCTAGATCCCTCCTGTTGGAGATCGTTGAGATCAGTACCACCCGGTTTATTTCGACGTTACTCGTGTGTGCTAGGGTTTTTAGCCCAATAACTATATTAAAACCCAAACAGGCTTACAGTATGAGAGAGCCAGGGATAAATGTGCTCCTTATTCCGTATTTGGCAGTAAACGCATCGGTGATGTCTTTAGTTTTATAGATGTCCATGAACAAACTATTTATCTTAAAGAAGTCCATTTGCCCATTTGTTGCCCATATTTGTTGCCAATTTACTTAAGGTTTATTTTTTCATAAAACTCGAAGTTCCCTAGTTTTGATATTGTTTGTAAGCTCACGGATTATAGTGTTATGTCCCATGTTAAATAACAGTATAAAGACATCTAGTATTATTTTAAAATCAAAAATACACGATCATTTAATTGTACTAACCTGTCTCGTTGCCTTCCAGTAGATATTTACACGCCTGGACATGTAAGCGACTCAACATCAACAACAAATTGGTATTAATGTGTAGAGTCGGTTTTAAGGTATGCGCATATTAAAGAACCTTTGAGCGAGAACGTAGTAAATATCTAGAGAGTGCGAGCTCTAAATTAATTTAAACTGGCTCATTACTGATCGCTTTCTTCATATAACTCCGATTTTAGAGCCACCGATCAGAATTTTATGTCAACTTCTACATATATTTTTAGTATACCGTTAACCGGAGACACTCGATCACTTAAATAGCAGAAGCCTATCTATTCTGTGATTTGGAGTCGAGATATGTAATTTGAATGTATTTATTACGTAAATACACAATTAAGCGGACCAATAACACTGAGTATTCTCTTAATCAAATGTCGGATTTAGTCAATTTTAAGTTAATAATAGCGTTTGGTTAAGCCGTTATAATTTATCGCTCAAAGAGTTACCAAACACGAATCGGGGAAGTGTGTGCGCGCCTACTCGTATCATGGTGGAACGCACGAGGTGGTTTCGAGCTAGCGTCATCTTGGTATATATAGCCCGTCTATTGCCAGTTGATTTACATCACAAACTGTATACACAATTTTGAACCGTGTGACTGGAACAAGGGAACAATCAATCTGATATTAGATAATTCTTTTTCTTTGCAACCATCAGATATATTTTTAGTTTAGAATTTGTAATTGGTAGATAGATTTATAATCACTGTATAAAATTTTCGAAGATCTATTTTTTATTATTAAAATGAAGCTGTTTTATCACCAAAACATAAAATAGCTTTAAAATGTCAAACATTGATATAAAACTAAACTTGACATTTGCTATTACAGCCACATTTAGTCAACTTATATTTATTAACATTTTTATTGTTCAAAATCCGTTCTTCTTGCTTCTGAGATATTCAAAGCAATAATTCATTAGAGGGTCACCGAGCGGGTGCGTACGCGTCGGAGCCTGATGGACCATTACTCGGGATGACGGCGCGCGTGCCCGTGTGTCATGCCTCGACCTTTACAATCACAACTACCCTGCCCCCCGAGCGATTCCCTGCACCGACGTCACAAGGGAATCTCGAGAAACCAACAGAGATCCCAGTGAAATGGAAACGCTGCACCCGTCGTTGCTTTTAAATAGGAAACGACACGTTTATCCAATTAGAAATTCACCATATCTTTGTGATAGTTGAAAAGGAAATTTGAGCAATCAACTTGCAGAGCGCCTCAACGTTCCTATCTCAGTTTATTCAATTGAGCTCGTAATGAAGTTATGTGAGCTATGCACAGTATGAAACAAGAGTTCTATATTTAGGTTTCTTATCAATCATATCAAAATGTCTACGGAGAAAATCTTAACTTGATTAATAAAATAAAAATTTACAGTTGACGTATTTTGGCTTAATAATAAAGCATTACATCATATTTAAATATACTTTGTATACTCTAAATCTAAATATATGTAGTTAAACGTCCTTAGATAAATCATGGAAACAAATAGCAAATCTCGAATATAAATGGGAAGTGAGAGTATAAAATACTCACTATAACAGTAAAACTCTCAATTTAACTTCACCAGTTAGTCAATGTTTAAAATAATAATAAGGTAAATATTCGACTGATTGTGTATTTATTACAACACTATAATCATTTGACTAATACAAGTTGTTATTAGTCAAAGGTTTTCGTACCTGTTTAACAACTATTTGTGTAACTGTTTAGAAATATCGGTGTAGCAAATTGGTGAAGATATTGGATGTTTGATCATAGAGTATCATGTAGCCGACTGGTACTTTGTTTCTGTATCGAATTAATATATTGAACGTTCATCACCTTAATAATGTCATTAACACGCCGAGATGAACCTACTTCAATTATATCAACGCCGTCTAGTTCCGAAGCATCAGTGAGGTTATGCAAAAACCAACACAGTATTCTCCTTATAAGGCGTGTGTTAAATCTCGAATTGAATTATTCAATAATTTGCTTATTTTCTTCTATATATTTTTTTGTCATTGCTACTAGTAGTGTGTTTACTTCCACAGCCGCCGTCAATAATAACGTCAAATAACATTTCTTTCTTCCTCAAAATTCCCCATACGAGTGGTAATAGGCAACGCCTTAAGTACGCCATTATTCATAAATTCTAACTGAAACCTTTAAAATTGTCAAATCGCTGAAATGTAAAATTGTGTCGGATATTTCAATTTCTCTAATAAAAACTTTGGAAGAACATTTTTAATTGAAACATTCATATGTATGTTTACTGCGTATCTATAACGTACATAAAAAGTTTCTGATCACATTCCATACTGTAGACATAATGTTTATTACATAAACTACAAGAAATTTCTTAAGATTTTACATGAAACCTACATTGTAATACGTAAAGAAATGACAGTGTCAAAAGTAAGTAAGCTCAATGAGTGTAATGTGTAATAGGAGCGTGTCGAATGTCTAGCCGGTAGTGGCGGCCGGGAGAGGAAGTGGCCGTTCGTACGGCGGGCAAGTGCCGCCGTCGTGTGCCCGGCGCGTGGCTTGGCCGTATGTTGCGATCCCAGCTGCTAACTGGAGTTTGTTTATAATGCCTAACTGTAAATAAAGTTTACATATCACATATTACAGAGCTAGAAACCAGTACAGAACAGAAACTTAAACTTTAAGGTATTTTTGTTAAATAATATATTTTCAGAATTTAAAATAAAAACCGTCGACACATTTTTCTCTATCACTTAATGTTACACAAACTTTTGAATGGCCTTAAAATAAAACCATTACGTCGTTATCCCGGCAATACTTTAAGTGTTATTAAAATTTTGGCTTTAAAACTTCAAGCATTTAAATATAAAACCATACCAGCGACAAAATGTAAATATGGTGAATTACAATGAACCAATCAGGTCGAGGAAGGTTAGGTTCTCTGTTCTTTTTCATTCAATGGACATTTTAAATACTGTACCTATTTATCCCTTGCCCCATAACAGTTATAGCGAGTTAGCCGACCTCACTTACCACGCTGACCTCATTCGTAAATCATTTAATCTTATTTCAAAGAACGGGGGCCCACAGCGAGCTATAAACGACCAAACATTATTTATACACAAAAACCACAGTGACGCCTCACTTGATAAGGACATTAATATATGTGATTTACTCGTTTTAATACCTCACTTGACAAGCGTAGATTTATAATATGGGTATTCACGTCGACTTTATCAAAATCCAATTTAAGGAAAGCCATTATCTTGGAAGTCTCGATAGCCATACGGAGCTTATTGACATAATATTGTGAGCAACAATGCTGTTGTCGATTATAAATCGCCACAAGTAGCGCATATCTAACAGAGCGCTACATCATGTAACAAGCACTCCAAATTAATATATCCTGGCTCGCGCCGTGATTCCTAATATTATATTTAGACGTGACACGCGCTCGTTTGTATCAATTGGCCCCGTCTGCCGCACTGATATACGGCCGACGCTACTTTAGAACAATGACAGCACAAATTACGCGATTACCGGCCTAGCACCGCTCCGCACCCGCAGTCCAGCGCCTGCACAGCAACCGCAACCAAATATATTTAAAACCAAATAAATTATATAAGGACTGGTCCTATGTAAGATCTAAGCATCAAATCTAATACGGTAATAGTCTAGCCTAGATTGTGGAACGACGACGTCTTTCAAGGGGGACTCGAATTTTAATCATGGACGCAACTGTAACATTGCGAATTTAGCAAACCAAAAAATATCCTTACGATGTGCACAAAAAGAAATTGTTTTTCGTCTTTCAATAAAAAAATCCGTCAATAGCGTTGTTCTTTACTTTTAAATGTCAAGAACTACGGCATATTATTCTCAACTATATTATACTTAAGTTTTATATTCAAAGAGTTGTTACAAAAAACATATATAACTGTACATTGCAAAACGCACATCAATTCAAAATAATTGCCATGACCACAAGTTTGAATATGTATGGATCTGAATAAACCGCTTTGCTTCATTTGAATAGTTTAGAGAAAATAGTACTTATTTCCATACGTAGCTTTTACTCGTACCAAACTTAGTCAACATGATAGTGGTATCTCAATAAAATGTAGCGTAATTTTACGCATTTTGTAGTCTTACGACAAGTTAACAGTATGTAACTCTAGCCGAAGTACCAACAGATTGTCATATAAACCGGTGAATTGGAGCGACATAAACGACTCAAAATAAATAAAGACCCGTATAGTGCACAAATATTTATTTATTGAACAAGAAATGCATAATGAACAAGTATCGTAAATTTGAGAACCAAAGTTTGAAGTCGTTTCACAAATACAAATGTCAAATATAAAGAGATTCTGCTATTATCTACCGATTTTACGTTATCTCACGTCATCCTCTTCAGTGTTGTTTTCATATATTACGTATTTTATTGTACGGCGGTTGCCAAGTGTTGCCAACATTCAAGTATCACCGATGATAATTTCTGTAGTTGCCATTATCTTCTCTTGATAGGTATTGGTTACATTAACAATTACGTACTGTAATAAATAAAAAAAAAACTTAATTTAAACCAAACGTTTTAAATGGTATACACAAAACCTTATTCCATGCTTGAGCTGTCTCGCTGCGACCGTGATCACTTGTAATCGGGTCGCAATATCGGTATAAAATACAAAAGTCGTGAGCACCCGTTACAGTTACAATGTATTATGTCCGCGATAATATAACTTTAATATCATAAGTTACTTCACACCACAACCCACACATATCCAACTAACAAGTTCATTTATCCACTAATACTGAAAGGATTTAAGTTTATAGTCCGTTATGCTGGTGAAGTGCTGATCAGCAGTTTCACACATCTTTGAGAACATTTTGTATAATTCTTAGATACTAAAACGTTAAAATGTTTCTCTTTGCCGGGAAACAGGTTAATTTATTTCCAATATACACATACCTTTGGAAACTAACCACTACACTACCTCGTGAGTTTATAATTATACTATAAATATATATATGTGAGAGCAGGAGGTCCTCCTTATATTGCCAGGCTTTTCCCACATGAATTTAAGAACAATTGTTTCTATCTGTTTTTCCATTTGAATATCTCTATTTTCCAGATACGATTCATAACTTTACATTGTATTTAATTATGTTTTCATTCATTATATTCATCGTAAAGTTTTTCCTAATTGGTGTATTACGAAATAATCTATTCTTCGTGCACGATGTATAATACTTGTAAAGTATATTAATACTAAGTTAATTGTAAACAAATAATATTTTTATACAATAAACTTGTACCTACAAAAACAAAGTTAAGAATAAACACAAATCGATTGTTGCATCACATCCGAGCTACATGTGCGGCACAGTCCGGCCGGTACAAATCAGTCTAATGAGCGGATCACATGAAAGCCTTTTAATTTCCCATTTGGTGCGGCCACGGCGATAGCGAGTGAGTGTTATTAATATAGAAGCAAGGCCGGTCGCCGGTGGCGGCGCTCGCGACAGCCTCGTTTACGTCCGACCGTATGGAGGTATCGCAGACGCTCTCTGCAACTTATCTCCCGCTATTAATTACGCTTAGATATGCACAAGACAAGTTTTAATGCAACTGCTTCATTTGTTGCTGCACCGAGAGTGCCATATCGGAGACGTTTTAGAAGTGATAACTTTGTGCAGTTGACAGCCGATCTCGGACGGCGAACGGGAGGCTGGAAACCGCATAGCCACTATCGGTCGGTGCGTAGATGACTGATAGTTGTGCCTGAACGTGGTACATTTAACACCGATAGCGATCGGCGTATAAATCAGTTAGCTGGTGTTTTGCAAGCGGCTAGTACCAGCGTGCAGTACACGATTAACGCAATTACAGCTTCTGTTCGTGAAAGAAATCGCAATAAGATCAGGTGGAGCCGCGGGCGGCGCCGGCGAACGGCTAATAACACCCCACCAGGCACAAATAGAACGGTGTTGCACATCGAGAGGGGCAACTATCGTGCTCTAAATCATTTTATAATGTAACCACGTCCATCAGTTTAAGATTCAATTACTAATTTTATGATTACTATGTTACGATTTTATAAAACAGACTTTTTTAAATATTCTTAACAATCAACGTCTTGCAAATATTATTTTATATATACACATACACAAATTGGAGTTTTTATTGTCTTTTTTTTAAATTATATTTAATTATTAAAATCTTTAAATCAGGCTCAACCATTTTTATTTGTTAATAATATGTTTTTTCTGATCGTTTTTGCTCAACCTTGTCTCTCATAGTCTATCTTCATCTATATAATATAATCTTGTTTAATTTTTACCATTATTTGGTCTCTTGACTATCTTAATATTTCTGTATTGGTAGTGCAAGTAGAAGTAATTACTAATAGAAAACCCTGTAGCCCAGTTAGAAATGACTCTGCCTGCCGAATGAGGGGCTCCGAGTTCGGTTCCCGGCCGAACAGACATTTCTGGGAAATGTTTGTCATATATCTTTAGGTCCATACCATCCGCAACACAGGGAACCCTAGTACGAGGTACATTACAAATGTACATTTAACTTAATTCAGCATAATTACGGTAAGGTGTACGGTGTGCTATAATTATTTAAAGTTGACATTATTGATTCCATTTAATGTGTAATAAAAAAATATGAATATATATTGTAACCAGTTAATACTTACAACTTAATACAGATTATTTTATTGATTGTAAACTTAGATGCGCGTGAAACAAATTATCATGTTTATAAAATAATTCGTTATTATATAATAAACTATTTTGTAACAACCTGCGACCACAATGTATGATGGAATACACCTTTGACTTGCATATAAATTCCCGCACACAACGATAATATACACATACAATGAATAAAACTGTAAACCAACATAAATCAAAGCATCGACACGGGTTTCTTCGCGAAACGAAGCTTTATCAGAATAAGTTAACTATACGTATGCTAACCTCAAACTAAAATATAATATTTATATTACAAAAATAAAAGATAGATAATCTAAACGTTACTCATGTTTGGGGTAATAGGCTGAACGTGAAACGCGTAAGCAACCCGCTGTATCAGCCGTCATAACTCACTTAGCTGAAGCCGAACCAGTTCGCTAAAAATAATTGTTTCGGAGCGACGTCCTGCGGAGGCTATCTGCTGCGAGACTTGTTCCTTCTTTGATACTACTGCGACTACAGCCCGCGCCGGGGAACGGCAACGTTAAAGATACGTAAAGTGGCGAAATTGTGCTTAAAAGTTCACAGGCAAGACCCATCTATTAAATTAAGAGATCACGTAATATCCGATAAAATTAAACAGTCAATATCAAAGTGTTGTAATAGTTTCTTACAAGTAATCTATTCTAGCATTAAGAACACAATTAGTGGAACTCTTATCACAGAGTTGTAATGATTTACTTTCTTGCACCAGGACAGTATTCAAACTAGCAACAAACAATACAGGCACAGGTAAATCAGATTTTATAAAATGCAAATAGGTATTTCACTTTGAGTCGTAAATTGTGATAACCGGCTACTATTTTCCTGAGCAATAAGTAAATATTTGAAAGTAATTTCTCACTACAATATAACTATTGGATATTTTTCATTATCTTTAAATTGTTATAGTAGTATATATAGTTATCATACAATACCGCTATAATGTTGATCATCCAACTCCTGATATTAGATAATACATTACATTCCACAGATATTGTGCTTTCCAGATGATTATACATTCAAACTATAATAAAGTAGTAGAGCTTTATCAGTGCCCTGACGTTGAGGATACATATACTCTTTGACTTTAAGCTACTCGTATAATATGTTTGACATACAAGTTCACGAGGCCTCAGAATCCTACGTTTGTATAAAATAATATACATTGGTAAACATAAAGACTTGCGCACATTAAACCCATCTTGGGCCACATAGTGTTTTCAAAAGTGTCGACGTTAGTTGTGACTTACTATATTATCTTATAACCTATTCATAAGCGTTAATTTATTCGTACAATTGAAGACAAAATATTTGTTTGTAATGAAATAAGTGGTGAAATTTTCTTAAGATATCTTGGGATAAAAGCTTAGTTATGGTGACGATTCCGTACCCCAGTTGGTGATGTTACACGTCCGGCGAAGGAACCCAAATTTGATACCCTTCCGGGGCAAACATATTTGTGACAAATGAATTTGTATTCTGATAACGTTTGTGAAGTCATATTTGTGTAAGTCCATGGTATCTCTAAACAGGGAATGCTAGGGCGGGGCGGTGAGTAGGTATGTGATTGTTTAATTATTAATATTTAACTTCTAGGAGAACAAAGTAATGCAACAAAATTCATACGATTTTTTACACTCTCTCTCTTGAATACTGTGCTCCAGTGTGGTCCACGTACTACAAAATACTCATTGATAGAATTGTTAAAAATCTCGAGAGATTTTTAAATATCTTGTACTATAGACTCAGACTAAGTAGAACTTTGAAGACTTACTCCGACAAGCTTTGGTATTTCCACTTGATGCCTCTGGAGTCACGGCGTCAATATCACGATATGGTTTAATACTTATTATTACTATTATCTTATTTAAATTGTACACCAATAAAACTTCTTATTGAATGGATGTGTCGCCTGTATAATTATATTATCGTTAAAAATTATAACAGTCTATGACTAGACTAAATTTAGAAGAGACGTCCTGCCTACCCTTAGCAGGACTGATTAGTCATTATGTGCCTTGTAATATTTAAATTAAATTTAATACTGATATTATATTTTTGCTGTCGCTTTGAAAATTTCTTTATCAAGAAGTG
>DWPT01008108.1:0-10400 GCA_018251895.1 Agathymus mariae mariae
GTCTAATGGTAATTGAGTTGCACTTCAATAGAATGTCAATCGAACACCATTGGTCTTAAATAATTAACAGAATATCAAATGTGTCAAATTATTCCATCGAGACTCAACTGAGACTCAATTGAAGCATTTGTAAATTAGCAGACTTGGACCCCAGTAGCACTGATAAAAGCTTTGTAACTCATGCAGTTACAAATGGAAATGTACATGTTCTAGATGAATTCCGTAAACAAGAGTACGGCACGAAGTTTTAAAATGACTCCTACTTTCTCCGCTTCTGTTAGTGATGTACAAGTCTATAAAGTTCAAAATGAATAAATTAATTTTTGTGTACATAAAACTATCTAAAATAATAAAAGTATATAATTTTTTTAAATAAAAATTAGTATTAAAAATAAACTGATATTACATTATGCAGTATTGAGTTGGAAAAAATCAAGAAATAAAATAATGTTTATTTGCTGTAACAATTATTAGACATCACATTAGATGTTTTTTTTTTGTTAATAGCCGACATACTACCAGACGAGCCACATGATGGAAGTAGTCACCATTGCCCATGGACATCAGCAAGAACAAAGGTATCACTGATGCGTTGTCGGCCAAGAAATGAGAAGAAGGTAAGAAAGTACTGGCTCTCAAACCCCCAAGCGACGACGAGTCGTTTGGCGGCTGACTCAAGCAGGAGGGTGGTCTCAATACGTGCCTAGTTTACATGCTTTGCTCAAATTGTTTCCTAGCGGAAAATATCACTATTTTGTGTACCAAATGTTTCAGATGTGTTGATTTATTCTCTTCGACAGGATTTCCGTAGCCGTATCCTGAAAGTCACAATACAAGACATCTGAATGCTTAGTATAACACTGATCACTTACAGGAAAATCGCACTGAAAATCACAGAAATCATACATGTATTAGGAACGTACTATACCTCTGATAAGTGTCCTACGTCATCTTCATAAATTATGACCATTTTGAATTTCGAAGAATTTTCATCGCCAACAGTGCATCGCAAATAGTGCGATCCTAATTTATTTTATATTTTTAACACCTGCTACAAATATACGTATGTAGATACTGTGAAGCAGCAAACAAATAAAGTCAACGTACTGTGTATGAAATGTCGCTGCTAAACGTTCTTTAAACGTAGAGAGAAAATGTTATAGCCATCTCGTAATATAAATTTTGTTTCATACACGAAACTAAGTAAAACAATTACGTCATGCTAACTTTTCAATGAAAGAAACTATAGTAATTTTTGTCAGTGCCAGCGTGGCTCCCTTTTACGACCGATAATTTAAAAATTAAGCATTTTCAAATGTGTTTTTAAACGTAGTTGAACTTAGATTACAGCATTTTATCTGACTTGCAGCTACGCCAATATTATACAAAAAATAAAATTGCATCAGCAAAATTACTCTTATTTACTAATATACGAGTACTAGACGTCTTACGACTGCGCATCTAAGTCACTGTACTAAAAAATTAATGAAACATGTAAATCAACTAGATATTTTTTTGTAAATTTTGTGCTTTTATACATGCATAATTTTTTTCTCAATTTTATACTTTTATAACACTATATCACCAAATGTGAACAAAGCAGAAAAATATGACATGATTATATAAAAACATGGATGTTAAACATACAAAATTCATTTATTAATTTCTATTAAAGAAAAAAAAAATTAAGCTGAATTAATTTTCTACACTGCTTAAAAATATATGAGTTTCTTGCTAAGAAAAGACGTTAATTTCGTATTTGATTTTGCCTACACGACGATTCTTTACACATTTAAATGTTAATTGGACGTCTAAATTTATATGGATACGAAGCATGCAATTCTAAATATATAAAAGTCACAATTTCCTATTAAAACAAATCATTTATTTCTTCCATCCTACATTACACGTTGGACTTAGGTTTCGCGTAGCTTTCCGATTTTTCTTGAGTCGAAATCAGTTTTTCTTAATTAGCGAATCGAAACGAAAAAGTTCGGGATTCTCCGCTCAGAGTGAATTGGTGTAATTATCTACGGAGTACCTCAGGGAAGTTTTCTTGGTACAACGATTTTCTTTATATACCAATGATCACTGTTATTTATGTCTTCGATGTAAAAGTAAACATACGCTAAAGATAAATATTGTACCTATAGATATTCCTAAACAGACAGATTATCACTGTTATTTTTGCAACAATATTCAACATTACACAAACCAAACCCACTAAAATTAAGTTCGTATTTGAACTCGGTTGCCTCGACTGTTAACCATGTAGTCGCTATTTACAAATGTTTAATTTTGCATCCCTATTAGAAAACCTCACAACATACCTAATTAAGAAGTGTACGCAACTTTAAATACTTATTTAAACCAATAAACGTTTCTTTGTTCTGCGATTAAAACATTTAGTATTTCTTAGAATTTCAATATTTCAGGCTATATATCAAAACAGAGGCTCATTGTTCGACGGCTTGTGTCAGCTGCAACAGTTCAATTGAGTGAGTCGATAGTTGGATGGGTGACCGCTCATAGCAAAGTACCTTGAGAAGTTACATAACCTGAAGGAAAAATTAAAATATCGCATCGGTGCCTATTGTTGTTATTTTATAACAACCGCCAACTCATCATGGAAGCCTTCGTGTGGATTCAAAACTTCAGACGCCTGTCTTGACTCCGCGCCAGTCCGTAATGGAACATTGTGATGACGTACACTCGAGACTCACTCACGTACGTGGAGAGACCCATGTCATTGTCAAATGTCAGCAGGCCGCTTTCAGACAAAAAGTATAACTTTTATGATACAATTTAAACGCTTGCATAAACAATTTTGTTGCTGTTGTTGTTTTATAAAAACTTTAAGGTTACAAAAAACATACTCAGTCTATATAAATAATGTTTTTATTGAATGCTGGATACAGATTTATTTATATAGAGGTAAACATTGTTGTTTACTTTTGTCTCTAACAGATCTAAATGAGTATTGTTTCGGATGCGGTGTCGTTTGTTAACGTAGAGCATAGGATTTTTGAAATGAAACAAGAGTGAAATACTAGGATACCGATCCTATATATATAAAAATAAATCTGTTTTGGTAAAGGCTAGGATTGTTAAGTTGATGCCAGAAAGGGCTTCCCGGAGCATATGAATACGAATAAATTAAAAAGAGCAGCTTTCATGAACAAAATATGTAACGTATGAATCGGTATCTTGTCAAATAGGGTATTGTATTGAAAATGTATCCAAGTACATTTTTATTTCCAAAGGTCCCTTGTTTAATTTACATGTAATTTTTTATGCCAATAATTCCAAAGATATTGTGGGAGGTGATAAATTAATATTTGTGCCATATAATTAAGCATATTGAAATCAAAAACAAAGTCATGGTTTAATTCAAAGTCAAAATTAAATTCAAATTGAAATTTGAATGCACCAATCAATTTTAACACTAATCCGTCAATCAATATAAAACTTATAAATTAATTCAAAATTATATAGGTACTATTTCTTAGCGTAAGGCGTAGTGTTTCCGAAGCAAAGCGAGGGCAGTTTGCTAGTACATTATATATTATCGTAAGTCTATGAAAATACTACATCTACAAATTGTGTTACCTTTCTAATAGCTTAAGTGGACCAACATAGTTTACAAAGAAGTGTAAACAGTGGCATAATTTTTACTAGAATGTACGTATGGTTAGGCGTGTCGAAATATTATACCAAGCTTTTTTACCTTTTAAATAATAAATTACTTTCTTATTTATTCCCTCGTTTCAAATCGCTGCCTGTATTAGAATCAGAAAGCGAATGAAAAAGGTAAAATGAATATGAGTCGTTAACATTTATTTTAAAACAATATTTATAACAAATATTATGAAAAGTAAATTATTAAAAGTACAAGGTAAAAACGAGAAAATATTATTATTAAAGGAATACAATAGCCGTTGGATAAATTGATTACTGTACTGTTAATAATGCTGTGTGTGGTTAACGCATACTTTGAAATGCAAACATTCTGTGTCTTGGTTTCTGCAATCCAGTCTCGTGTAATTGTCCTAAAGTGGGTGTGTGGTTCTTTCAAATAAACTTAACAGTCTTCACTTGTACTTCCGGATGATATTAAGATAGTAATATAATTAAGAGATTTTCATAGAATGAATATCTCTCAGTTTCAGTATGAGAGAAAGCATAGCCTTCCCAAATTATCAAATTTCATGCTTTCATCTATCACTTTTGTTTAATATCGATATTATGTCATTTCTGATGAATTTGTTGAAAGTCAAGCGAAAAGTTATTGGGTAAATATAAATTGATGATATTAGTTGAGCATTCGATAACAAGAACATGATTGAGTTAATGCTTGGGGTTTTACTATGGATTTTCATTTTATCAAATTAAATAATTTTGTTATCAGTCCTTACAAGACTGGCTAGAATCTACACAGACGTCAGCAGATTGTAAAATATTTAAACAAATGTTTAGAGTAGGCAGAATTTAAAACTAGCGTACTGCTAGGTGGTATTATCTCTCCGATTATATTTTCAATGTTTATATATCTCATCACGTAGAATCATTAGATAGAATTAGATATAAATACCCTTTATAGTGCATTGTATAAAATTTCCAACGTCGACCAATCATCATGGGCTCCTATTTATTACGTTGACACAGCAATTTCGTAATAATTATCCTGATAAAATCTATGCTTATATGCTCACCACGTCAATTACACTTAGTCACTTAGCAGGATGCCACTTATTACAAACGAATACATTCTTTGTAATAGGTTATGGTGACGTGTATCCAGATTATATAAATTTATGAATTAAATATTAATTAAATAATATTTTGGATGGTTTTGCAAATAATAATATATCTAATTCACTTAAATATTAAAACCAAATTCTGCTGAGTAAAATTGATGTTAATACAAATTAGTTAGGGTCCTTAAAGTAATTTAATTAATAAATGTGTCGTGTATTTAACAATAATAAGACTAGGAGTTTTTACTAAAACCATAATGCTATAGGATATACCGATTAGGTATAATTTATACTATCTATACATATATTATAAATAAAGTTATTTTGTCAGTTTGTGTTTGAACGTAATCCCTGTTATCACGCCGCTTACATGAATAATTCTTAGTTGAAGTGGTTGTCCGTCTTGCTGGCTGACACCTATTTTCTTGAGTCAACCGAGAAATAATTTTAGCATTTAGTTTACAGTACTAAAGAGACAATAAGCTCGTATTTGGTATTATGGATGACATTGTGAAATGCTTCAATGCATCTTAATTTACTAGCTATAAAACGAAACGCTCTAACTTTTCCAGAGAGTGTTTTTAACATCGCTTTGCTTTCGTACTTTGAAAATCCAAGCGATCGTTTACAAAAAAATCCAATCCATTGTTAACGGTGAACAGAACCTAAACGAAATTATTCGTCCGAAGATCCAGCAAATTAATCTGCTTGCCACCAGTCCCCAATAATAAGATTAACGACAAGCGGACATAATAGATGTGAACCGAAACAAGCGTCTAAACAGTCAAAGGGACGCGAACCGAAGGGGTCATATGGGTCATGACTTCTCTCCTAACAAATTATTAATTTTTTACATCCTTTATATAATTTCTCATTTCTCGTCTAGTAAAATCTAATATATTCCATTAACAATATAGGTTAATTCATTGTTAATATATCTCTAAAGTCTTTGGTTGTCACTGTTTGTGTTGTCAAAACCTATTGTCATTGTCTCGTCACTACTCATCACATAGTTTGTGTTGTCAAAACCTATTGTCATTCTCTTGTCACTACTCATCACATAGTTTGTTTTCAAAAACCGCAATTTTAGAGTGATTTTTACTATACTGATCAATGGTGTTCCAATGTACTGTTATCAATCAATGAATAAACAATAAAATATAAACAAATTGCAACAAAACAATATAATGTAAACAAATTGCAATATTACAATGAACGGGGAAGTGAGATTACGAATCTTTCAGAAATCATTCAACTACAGACTCGTTTTTATTCTTATCTAGATCTTCAATAACGGACGCAAACGAATGATTGTTATTTTTTGTATCAGTAGTAATCTTCTTGATGTATAAAACGTTTTGTTCTTATTAACTAGTTCATTAATCATACTTACTAAAGCTATAACCTTGAAATCTTGACCATAGGATAATAATTGGTATGCAAATTCATCATTTTTTAGCTTACATTCATCAGTGATTATTATATTAGGTATTGGTATTTGTTTATCTCTTTCGTTAAAATAAGTAAACTTAACCCTAATACTCAAACTTACCGTTGCAGAAGTTGAAAGATTTTTATATGCAACTTAATCTTTTGAAAGAGATTCGAGATTAATGATTTCGTACTTAAATGAATTATGAAATGAACTAACGATGGATATATTACAATTATGGCTGTTATTTTCAGCACAATAAGTTTTTAAATTGACAATAATTTAGTAGTAACATCAATTTTAATAACAAAACCTATTGTCTTTCTGGACATGTGAAACCCAAATATAGCAAGCGAAGTCGAGTGAACTCTTGTCGAGTCATTTTTATAACTTTATAATAAATTCACTTTCCTCTTATAGCCCAATAGCTTGGGGTATGACAATTTGGAAAACAGGGTTAAAAAAATAATTAAATCGAGGAACAATGGGAAGTTTTTTAATAAAACCCCAACCGACAGGTGGCAACTGGGTAGATTTATTGACTTTTCAAATTCACCACGCGAAGGTTCCCCTTAATATAGCGAATATATTAATGTAGGTAAGTGCAAAATTATTACTCTCCAAAAGTTTTCCCTTCATAAATTTACTAGACTAAGATTTTTTTATGGTTTTTACGAAACGATTTTATAGAGTTAATTAAAGTTTTCCATTACAGTAACTGTAATGTAAATATTAGTGATCGCGTTTAGTCAAAATTCCACCTTATCCAGAAAACAAAAGGAAATAGGTCGATAACCAGAAGATAAGAAGTAGTACAAAGTGTTTTCACGTCGTCAACATAAGAGATACGTTATTAAGATTCCTTTTATATAACACGGCACAAAAGACTCCAATGCAGATTCGTTAAGAAGCCTACCTAAGTGTCTGAAAATTTTATATCACTCACATACCTTTGATAAAGCATAACACCCATATTGTAACGATAAGGATAATTCCAAAACATAAAAAATAATTTATTTTCTCATCTGATTAATTGACATATTTATCGAATTTGTCCACTTTGAGGATGTTCCATGGATTAAAACTAACACAAGAGTCCGTTCCTATAGTTTAAGTTTCTTAGGGTCTATATAGCTCAGGGACTAGGATTGGATTGTTAGTTGTCAAAGTTCAAGGTTCTCTGGATTCTTAGGATCTGTGACGCGTTATTTTTTACTACAATTTGCTAAAACACTGAACTGAACTGAAAAGTACCTTACAGATAAGTAACATTCGCATAATTTAAACTCATAGATCTTATGCCACTGTTTCTCGGGTACATAGGTATTAAAATTAAAGAGCATGTGTGTTTCATGACATGCGACTGGGTACTTCACGCAGCTGTAAAACATGAGGATTGTCTATAAAACGCTCCAAAATATCCGCTTTTATTCGGTATAAACGAGTTAATTGTCCAATACGGGGATTGTACGCGTTATAAATTTTTGACAGCACGAAAATTCGGTGCGGATTTACAGATGTCTGATTTTTATTAAATAATAAATCAACCGTTCGACAACCCTGTCCGCAAACTGTTTTTTCACGCTTTAAAAATTGCATTTAATTTTCTGACATTTAAAATTTAATTGCTGTGCATAACGTCAATAAGTTGTCTGGTAGTTCGAATGTAAACGCTGAGACTGGATTAAAAATCTCGAGTGGCGAAGAAATGGACCGTATGTAACAATATTTTTTATTTCATAGATGCGTCAATGCATTACGCCTCAATGAAAATCAGTCAATGCAATCGTGGACAAAGCGACTTGAGCTTAATTTTGACTGCTACTAAAATTTGACATCATATAATATGATGTGGATTTAATATACTTCACTAGAAGTCATGTTCATATCCATAGAAAGATTCACTTAAATTAAATTGTAAAGCGATTATACATCTAAGTATTGAGTAAATCAATTAGTTAGAAACGGTGTGTATGATGCCCATGTACTATCTAGATATTTTAAGGTAGTAATATCTAGCCAAATAGGCAACTGTATTTGGGAAAGACAAATGGATATAGGAAAACTTTGCTATAACAGCGATACATTAATTAATAGATTAATTCAGCCTTAAATATACGACATTTCGATCCATTCCTAATTCTATGTTATCTGTTCATTACCCGCATACCGAATAACGTAATGTGTTTAAGTTAATAGGGTTGCCACTTCCCGGAATTGAAACATTAATTATTGGTTTTTGAAAAAACAAGTTCCTAGTGATATACTCGAACATTACTACTACTATAACACATTTATTGAGTAATAAGACAAAATCTGTCAATATTATTGAGTGTTTGAAATGGCGATGTCAACTTAAAAAAAAATAGCGTAAGAAGGACAATGTTTTGCCCGTGTAAATCATTCATGCATAACCAAAGCTTGGGGAAGCGGCCCAGGTTATGTCGGACTAGTATCGACGAAAATCTTTTTAAAACAAAAAATTTAAATGTTAGTATTGCTATAGGAGTCCATAAATATTTTTTTATTTTTCTGTTATGAAAATACAGTGCGAATTTCGTGAGTTTTTGTATATGCGGAAGGTAATATTTGGAACCGCGGCATCTATCTGGAAAAATCTTTTACCATTTTAAAGCTACATTATTCTAAATGGCTATCGGCATAGTATAAAACAAATTCACCGACTCTGTCTGAATGTGATAATTTCAAAAATTAAAGCACGGGTTTTTATATGGATTTTATTAAAACACAGACTGTAAAAGTATATAAGAGTATAAAAGTATATGGTACTGGGAGAATATATAAGACGCCTGATATAAGTGAGGATTCAATAACCATTTGTGAACGTAAAATCAAGTATTCCGAATTATAGGATAGATTATTAGTTATGTATAAAGAAATAGATGTTTGTTTTAATAACAATATCGGCGTATCGTAAGTGCCCGTAATATACTAAAAAGACCACTTACCTATTAAATCAGAAGTTAAATATTTTTAAAGAATCAAGCGTTACCTGTGCGTACCCGCACTATAATTTGAATAAAACAATTTATAGTATTTATATATTCATAGTGATTTTATTATTATATATTAATGTACAATTATTTATACTATTAAACAGAAAGATTACTGAAAGATTAATAGTTAGAAACCTTAGGAATTCTCTAGTAGTTACCACATAATTATAAAACAAATACACGAAATTATTAACTAATTATATTCATACATCTCAACTAATAACTCTACTATTATTATATACTGCTAATATATACAATTTACTATTATACTCTATAATTATTATTAATGTGACAGCCCTACAAGTTTCGTAAACATCCCTAAGCTCTGCGGTGTCATTTGAAACTATCAATGCAGATTAATACGCCTATAGAGAATTCCTACTTTTAATCCTTTACCAGTGACAATGTGATAGGGACTAACTTTGAATAAAAGATTGAAATCGAAAATTCTATTGAGAATTGAAAATCTATCATTGTGGTGTTTAAGTACAAAATAAAGTATGTATATGTGTTGATTTAACTCGGTATGTACTGACTTCTAGTACTCACGAGAATGACAAATAAAAATGTGCACCCGTCAAACTGCTATTATCTCATCATTCTTCATGGTAGTCGTATCTCGTCTCAGGTAAGAGATGTGAAGGATATCGTTCACTACGCTATCCAAGTTCTGGTACACTTGACACATCTTTGGAAAACTCTTAAGAACGCAAGTCAGCTTCTTCAATATACTTTGCTTTATCTAAGAAAGTAATATCTAATTTCAAATACATAAATAGGTCCGAAAATTTATGTTAATTTTATACCACTAAAATAATACAACGACTTCGGTTTCCTCACACACGCTTCGCACTGAAGCAGCATACTGTGTTTACGTTATAAAATGAATATGTACACTAAACATTATGGCAACCCTATAACTTCGTTAATATGTCCCAAAACTCCAAAGTGTCATTGGAAACAATCAATTTAAATTAATTGCGGCACCGCACTACATGTATCGGTGTACAATTAGTACATATTATCAAGAAATATTAGCTCTTCGTTACTCATTAAAAAGATCAACTAAGAACAATTTCTAAATATTATAATATCATCTCTAGAATATATCTATCTCTCTCTATCTCGTTTTAATAATAAAATAATTAGGTAAAGTTTGAACAAAATCTAATATCGATTTCATAAAAAATTACG
>DWPT01008109.1:0-10399 GCA_018251895.1 Agathymus mariae mariae
GTCGCCCATGGACATCAGCAAGACCAAAGGTATCACTGATGCGTTGTCGGCCAGGAAATGAGAAGAAGGTAAAAAGATGGTACTGGCTCTCAAGCCCCCAGCCGGAACACGACGAGTCGCTGGCGGCTGACTCGAGCAGGAGGGTGGTAGCTAGCCAGGCAGGCTTCACGAAAAGATATTAAATACCAATAATAATATTAACGACTTAATAATAAATAATAAATAAATATTTTATATTAATATCTATAATTGGGGGGAGTATTCTAGGCCGCCCCAATACGGCTAATGGAGGAAGCGGAGGCTCATGACGAGCAGAGCCCGACGGGGCACGCGCTCAGGCCTTCTCAGGCGGTTGCGTTCTGTTGGAGATCCCGGAGTAAATAGCCCTGAGGAAGGCCACCGAGCAAAGGGAGGGCGTCTTTAATGTGCTAAAAATCCCACATAAGCCGGTGTCGCTCCACATCAACGGGTAAGTTTTGAAGGTCCCCCCCCCACGAAAATTAAAAAACAGGTCTCTATACTCAACCTTGAACACGCTAATTATAAGTACCTATGAATTGTGTGGGATACTTCATTTATAAGCGATTCTGAATCTAACATGTTTCTCATGAAAGTACAATAAAATTTTAAGCAATTGGGTAGAGTTTGAAGTGCGTGTAGTCGCGTCTCAGGCGAAACAGACAATAGTTGAATCGTAACGATGTATTTAATACATTCTCTGTTGCTTCGTGATTTTAATAATTTCGAATCTTATAATAAAAGGTGGTGATTTCATTACCTGGTGAGTGGTCAGACCATTATATTGCCAAGTTGATACTATAAGTTTCTTGTGTCTGAATTAACCTTAATACATAGTGTAGGATACGAGAATTGCCATCTAGACTCATATCATGAGATATAAGAGAGAGAGAGAATGTGAATTATGTGTGTTTGTGTGTATGCGGAGAGTAATCTTCGGAACACGGCACATATTTGAAAAATTCTTGTACCATTTGGAAGGCACGTTATTTCAGACGGACTTTGCAATATATACTTAGAAACATGACGGTATTCATCGTCTTCCAGCGGGTCGTTAGTTGAATGGGGGTTGTTATTGGCGAAATTATTGTGTGATTTAGTTCTTCAAAGAACTTCAATGGATGAACACTGACGCGAACGCGTTTCCTCCGAAAGATTGTTTGCGCTTTCATTTATGAGAAGATTTGAGCTATTACCTACAAAAACACCTCGTTATAAATAAACGCATAGATTGAGTGCTTGATTTATGGTAACGTTTAGTAGAAAGTTAAATTGAACAGCGAAGGTAGTAATTTACAAGATTTTCCTTTTGTTAAAGGGTTCTATTGAAAACTGAAGCAGCCACAGTAATGGGGCGCAGGTGATCGTGAGGGGTTCGTTAACAGGGTACCGAGACTGGAATTCTAAAAACGTTTGATGTCACAACGTTGAGATATTCTAATAGATAGTGATGCATGTTGATGTATATCGTTAAGAGTACGATTTTAAGTTTTTCTTTAATAAGTCGTCTTTTACGTTCAACGAGATAAAAGAAATTGTTAAAAAGGTCTTACATTTTCATATGTCTGCAAGAAAGCCATAACATTATTAGATACTCATAATATTTCGTTAAATTAATTTTATGGCATCCAACCTTATTGACTAAGGACACGTACCTAGTTAACAAGCTTCTCAATATTAATTGAAAAAATATTTTTTTAATTTATTTTTGTTTTATGTTTTTCGCCAAAAAAATATGCAAATATTGTTTACGACCAAGCCTTTAACAAATGCCTGCAATATTATAAATGACTCGCTTCAGCGTATTATTCATACCTATTTATACCTACATACGTGTACGGTTTTGATTTTATTATGTCACTCAATACAGTAGGTACCAAAAATGTTTCTAAGTATAAAAATATTTTCATTTACATGCATCGACATATTCCATTGTTAGATCGCGTCATATTTTTGCATATATTTGTATATTAATGCAATTTATGTTGCTTTGATTTTTTACGGATGGTGGTGGATGGCGGCGCGGTGTGCGGTGTGCGGTGATGACCCGCACTGTAATTGGTTTTATGTAAATATAAAACGAGCCGAGCAGCCGTGCGGCCAGGGGAATAGCGGAGAAAATTGCTTGATCATATCCACTCAACTTTGCTTCAGATAATACGTTCCCAATTAATAAAATGACATACATTTATTTGAGAACTTCTCTCCTATAGGAATGAAATAAAACGTATTTTTTATAACTGGTCTCACTGTTGACTATGACTATTTCAGTAATTCTATTAAATTAAACATGAAAGTATTGTAGTATAATTCAAACTATATAGGTATACCTATATAGGTATTACTCGCAAGCCGTTCTTAAGACCGAATGAAACGCGAATATATCGCTGCGAACGTATGCGTGATCTGCATTGACGCGATTTCGTTATTTATGTTAAACACAAAAGTGATTGAAGTACCTTATTTCACGTCTACATACGCAGCCGATCAATACTACTTCTGCCATATTCATCATTCTTAGTAATTCTGCTCTCAAGTGAGCAATAAATCACCACTGGTCTCGTACAGAAGTTTTACCAGTTAATCTATAAATATAATAAAAAATGCCTAATGTATAATTATACAAAGTCGAACATCGTTTTTTCATTGAAAATTTAAATAATCCGAATGAACTTATTTTGAACATTGAAAATTGTAATTTTCGTAACGTAATTTAACTGCACCCGCACTACTCGCAAGTTTTCTGGCCCAATCCACAAGTTATATTTGAATTAAACTGCGGACGATTGCGCCAGCCCTGGGGCCTGTTGTCGCCAAAATAGGATGGATGTCCCCAGAAATGGGCTGCCGGCCCCAACACGGGCCGCCTTGTCCTTGGTAATTGATTCGTGCGCCGCCGCTCTCTGCTTTAATAGATTTGTTACTTTCATAATATCTTATGAATAATGTCTATTCTATTAACGCCCAACTCCATACTTTGTAAGCCAAAGTTGTGGTAAATATAATATCTGTACTTTACTGATGTACGTTTGTGTGTGTTTATGTTTGTGTTTTTTTTTGTATACGATATACTTAGTAGAAAGGTCATGACGTTCATGTTCACGTTCATGGCGTTCCATGACGATGGGGGATCCACTGGGATGTAGTGGAAACTGAGGTAGAGGGGCCAGTGACTTTTTTTTAATTTCAGAAGGGCAGACGTAAATGCGGATGGGCGATCTGATGGTAAACGGTCACCATACATACTCAACACCAGAGGAATCACCAATGCAACGCCTGAGTTGAAGGAGAGCTCTTTTTACACCCTTTTTTAAAGAGCTTCATATCATATCGCTTATACTTATTGGAATGCTAACGGAATACTTGTTGAATATTACGAATTTAACGATCTGTTTTCTTCTTACGATGGTGTCTTCCATTGAAGCATAATAATTCCTAACACACAAATAATCAAAACGAAAGTACCTTTGCTCCTGCTACCTAACACTAAATTAATCGTATATACATTTATTGTTAAATAGTTGTCCAATAAGCTCAGTATAAACGAACTTGTAGCTCAGTTGCTGGTGACTTGCGTACAGAACGAAAGGTCCCGTATACGACTCCCAGTCAGGGCAGATATTTACGTGATACATAAATGTTTGTACTCCTGTCTAGGGTGTTGTTATATATAATTTGAGTGTTTCTACCACCTACCGAACAAGACCTACCGAACGTTATACAGAATTTCAAACTATTAAACTTTCTATTGGTTGTTTGTTTAAGTTGTTTTAAAAATTCAAGTACTAGCTTTAACTTGATTTCTGTAAATTTAATATAATATCTGTTAATCTTAATATTGTTATATCTGTTTCTTTTTATAGCTATATTTAATAGGATGTGTTACACAGATTTCTTTGAATTTAAAATGTTCTCTACAAACTGCGGTAACTTAGTAATTTGAATGTCAGCATGTTTGTTTTACAAATTAATTATGAGATGCTTCGGTGAAGGACGTCGAGGACAAAACTTGCGTACTTGCGACTTCCCCATAATGTTTTCATAAGTTTGTCAAGTCGGCCAATCCGTATTCAAATTCAAATTCATAATTATTTAATCATATAGGTATTCTGTTAGTACACTTATGCCCGTCATTTTTTGCTACTACTACCGCACAAAAAGCTGCTTTAACATTGAGGACAAGAAACAACGAAAGAAACTCCAGAGCACATCTTTTAAAACGGCACATAGTCATTACAAGGTGATGTTAAACCTGCTCGGTACCGCTTTCGACGATATTATTTCCAGGCGTCTTTGTTATTGATATATTCATCTTTATTATCTTATCTTACCTTATCCTTTTCCTATAAGCTGCGCTTAAACGAGTCGCTTAAGAGTTCCAAGTTCGTACTTTGTAACGTTGTAGAGTTTGGCCTTAACCAGCCATTGTGAGATCCTTGACAAGCAGTGGAACAAATGTGGGGTGTAACTAATGTTAATGAAAATGAATTCACTATTTTCCGTGAAGCTGGACGTATCATACTTCATATTATAATCTTTGAACGAAGTCGTATACGTTTGAGTAATACTTCGGATTGTACAAATATTCAATGTTATTTTTAAACTTGTTAAAAAGGCAAGTATCTGTAAGAAGAACTTTGTCAAGGGTCCTCTGAAGTTTCTACGAAGAAAGTTGAGGCAGCCGGACGTTCTACGGCGGATTTAAAACATCTCTTTTATAAAATAAATTAGTTTTCAACACTATTTATGTAGACGTTAGTAAGATTTGTATAAATATTTGGCGTAATATCATCGATATAATTATTTTTGTATTTAAATTTTTTAATAGTTTTCTGATACAATTAGCAATTAGTGATTTTATGGCTTGGAAAATAAGTTTTCAGAAAACGTAGAAATAAAACATAAAATTAAAATTATTTACGTGAGTGTGATACGACGGCCTGCTTGGGACTGAAAGTGACACGTCGTGGACGGCTTTTGAAAAAGGGCCTATGTCTAGCGGATCGTACTAAAGAACTTCGTCAGTAACTCTTTATATACCAGTCATTATGTATTCCGACACCCATAAACCTTTAAGTGTTAAAACCAACATAGAGCATACAATAATATACGAGTGTCATTATAGTTATTATTGGTTGTGGTTAGAGGTGTAAACTCAGCGTATATAAAAGTTGTAATACAAAATTAGAACAGAGTAGATAACTAATTAATATATTGAACATATGTTAATAATTCAACAAGCATGGAATTTTAATGTCAATAGCCGACAAACGGGCAGACGAGCCACCTGATGTTAAGTGATCAACGTCGCCCATAGACATTAGTAACATCGAAAGCATCACTAATGCGTTGTAACGTATTAAATACAGTATAAAACAACGAAATCAAAAAATGGAATATAAGTTAAAATAAATTACATATGACTCTGTGAATGTAATTTACATAATGTGGCTATTCGTGGAGTGATGACTTTAGGACATAAGTGATATGGAGGTCGAGCAATTAATAAAGTACATTCTGTTTGAAACAAGATACTTCGGAGCCGCAATTCTTGAATTTTAGAGTAACATAATTTTACCCTATCATACAATAAGAAGATGGTAACAAAGCACACATATTATACTCGATCATTATTCTTGAATGGTTCAATCAATCGAAGGATTTGTGTTTAATATTCTAAAAGGTTTTGTATACGTAGGGCAAACAAAGTTTCGATCAGATTTCGTTGAATGAAATCCTGCTTCTAATTTTGGGGACATCCCGAGGGCTTAATATAAATCAACCAGCTTCGAAATAATCCTCATTTCGTTCGAGAATCGAACTAGGCAACTTACTTTGTACGAAATTGCTATTTCTGATGTTAATATTACAGAATTGAATGAATGAATGAATTGTAAGTTTGATGAGTTTACCGTTTCATGAATAACAAGGAACCCGTTTCTTATATAAAACAATAAAAATCTAAAATATTAAATTTACAAATAATACATGAAAAATAATTATATTTGTTATTTAGGGGTTGTGCACCGGAGCTAAGAGATAAAGACAGTTCAATTTACTACGGTAGCTACAAAGACCGCTCATAACATTTACGAGTACTCGCCATTAAACCAATGTAAATTTCACTCGTTCATGTCCTAATTTGCACAGATTTGAGGTAATTCTGTCAGTTTCCTTCATTTCATTTTAAATAAAAAGTGTAAAGAATAATTATTTTACATTAGCCGTAGATATTTGCACTTGAAACATGTCGAAAAGACGGCTGGTTAATGTTAAAAATTAATGCTGACGTTTTGCAACGCAGGCCAATGTATCGTTAGGCAGCTGTCGTTAAGACTTATCCCCTTCGGGCGACTTAAAACCTCTTCCCACATTCAAGTTGGCTGCTATCTCTGTAGGTATGTAGGTAATGGAGGAGATAGGCAGATTAATGGAGTCCTGTTGACTTCGAAAGATAAAGCGAACGGTGCAGTGTTTGCATCATGAAGGAGTTTGCACCGAAAATGCTCTTTATAACACATACGTGTAAGAATACTCTGTCGGAGATCAGATTAACAATTATATTATACGACCATGTTAATCGCGTCTAACCTGAAGCTTCTTAATGACCTTAGTTACCAAGGGATGGGATTTAGAATCGATTATCGGGTTAGGCATTTAAGTTACAGATAAAATATAAAAATTTCGAGTTTTGGCTTTGAGTGGTTAATTTCTTAACGGCCACGCCATCTGCAACATAGCGAATCCTAACGTGAAGTGGGAATATGTGAACATTTATGAATTTAATACCTCAAATATAAAAAAAAACCGAAACTTTATAGGTTCCGTAAAGGGCTGAAGGTAGATCGTAAACTTGTCCCAAAGTTTCCACGCAAAGCAAAGTGCCTCACCTCCGTAGTTATCTGGATCGAGACAACAAAGGTTAACGATACCATATATTTCACAAACTATTCTCCAACGTTCGGCTTCATTATCATCAAACGGATGTTAATTCTTTGTTTCTCCACAAAGGGGTTCTTAATAGCGGCTCAGTGCATTGTTAGTTCAGTCACAATCCGAAATAAAGGTGTGTTCAACCTTTCTTAACTCTTACGAAAGCATCGACCCCTGCATTGAACATGTATGTAGAGTTAATATGAAAAAGACATGTCATTTTTATGTACATGAAAACATTTACTACTTGATGGCATCACTGGCATCAATTTGCAACTAAATTATTAAAAAATATATTTCGTTGATTTAAATTCACGTGTGATTAAAGTAGTTATAAACATAAACATTGAGATTTCTCACGGGATGTATGCACTTCCTATTTATCAAACTATGTTCTATATATATATATATATATATATATAACTTTCAGTTTTTTATTATGTTGTCATAGCTGTGTAAAGTTTGATGCCATTGTAGCGAGGTGCACCCCGTTGTTTCTTTCAAGAGTCTTAGGTTCTCTTTAAGAGCGGTTAGTAGAAGTACGGTTTTAAGTTACGGGGATGGCGTAATGTGTGCAATATTCAAGTTTAATTCAATTAAAATTCTTATAATGAATGACTTTGTGATTGGACACTCCTCAGTTCATTAACTTGACACCATTTGCTAGTCTTGACTTGCTAATTTCTTGATTGATTATTGATTAGTCGACGCCAATGATGTCGACCAGTGATACGTCTATCTGTTGTTTGATCTTTAAAACGTGCAGATATTATCATTGTAGATTTGGTTTAATTGCTTTAGAAATAGCGCCGGCAGACTCGCAATTCTGAATACGGGTGGACGTTCTGCGAAACGTTGGTCGTTCGGTGTATATATTGCGACAAAAATATTTTAAATGTATTTAATTATAACCTCTAATAAGGTAATGTTTACCGTCTACGGGTGAAGTGACCGGAGAATGTATCTAATTGATGTCTAGCGGCTTATTGTTGAGGTTCTAATCTGAATTGTATTAATTTAAAGCTATTAAATCTTTAAACAATTTTAGTTAGGTTTTATATGAGATTAGGGAAATGCCTTCTACAAACAAATATTGAGTATTAACAATTTGAAAACATTATTTTTTGTTATCGAAGTGAAAATGTCTATAGGCGCGTTAGACAATTGAATTTAAATTAAAATATATTAGTATAAATATAATATATTAGTATACAACCTTGTTTAAAATAGTCATATATTAGTTATTATTTTAATTAACTTGTATTTATAATTGTACTGGGGTTACCAAGTTATAATATGTTAAACTAATTAATAATATATATATATATGTTAATAATTTTAATACAAAAAACAATTTTAAGTTTACACTTCTGTCCTCATGATTGCCTGCGATTTGCCTTTTTTTAATAATAAGTTCATTTACGATATAAGTACCCACGCTACGTGGTTGATAAACAATGAGTATTATCAAGATTTAACATCTTCTCTTTAATATTTTCGAAGTAGATCGGGTGTGACATACAGCGTGTAATCTGCAAGTTTTATATTGTCATCGCACCCTCAAACACCCTAAAACCGGTTTAAAGTACCCTAAAAACCAAACAATGTTGCTCGTGTTGTTCATTGATGTATGGCTGCTAAGAAAAGTCAATATTTGCGTTAAGGCTTAGCAATTTTAACTTAGTATGAATTATTTGATTTGTTGTTATGTGACGACGAAGCGTTTCTGTGTGTTCACGTTGTGTATGTGTGCAATATGTGTCAAGGTTCCACGCACAATGGATTCTTCCTTTATTTTACTTATTTAAGAAACAATGTCTTTTTGTGCTTGCTTACAGATGCAGCAGAATAGAATGACACACATCAATAAAGTTATATTTTTAATATTAAGTAAATTAAGCTATCTGGAGCGAGAAACTCTAAAAATACTAGAGACGATACAGACAAATACAAAAAAATATGCTAAGTTAGATATATTTAATATAAATATTTAACTAAGAAAACTGGAGATGAGCTACCATATATACACAATTAATGAAATATAAGATAAGAGAATTCCTTCTTAAAAGGCTAACGTTGTTTCTACAGTGTCCCTATCCAGGTGAAGTGTCCACGAACTATTTAAATATCGCTGTCAGGGTACAATCGCGATGTATAAAGTAATAACAATATTGCAGTATCTGAATAGCATAATTTATAGTTACCAAGGGAGGTGTTCCGTGTTCTCTTGATTAGTTTAGTTGTCCAACGTATTCCCTGACCTTATGAAACAGATTTAATCTTACGTTTGATAGCCTTCCAATGACCTACAGTCAGAATCAACTTTTAAGATACATCGCAATTATGATGGTTACAATGGAAATGGTATTGTCGTTCAAATTTTTTTCATTAGTATGTTCAATAAAATTAGTTTCGGCTCGATCAACGAAAATTCGATAGTTTTTAATTCCAAGATACTCTGTGTGCGTGCGTGTGTGTGCGTGTGTGTGTGTGTGTGTGTAAAATCATACGACATCCTTGAAACTCATCAAGAGATTTCAATGCTTGTTAGAGCGATAGGATCTAGAGATTCAAACTTGATTAGATTTTGAATATCGAAGTCTTGAGCAGTTTCAAAGCTATTTAATTACAAAAATTTTACCCGTATGATTCAAACCGTTAAATTACCTTTGAAACAGAAATGCCAAAGGCGACGTTAGAGGAATATATATTAAGATATTTTCCGTTTAGGTATTTGGATTTTATATAGTTCCTGTAATTGTACTTTAATAGAATAAAATAATATTAGTGAAGTGATATAAGTAACGTGTACAAAGAGGTTCATTTCGTTCGGCAACGCATCGTCGATGCCTTCAGTATTACGCACGTCCCTTGTGGTGACCACTTACCATCAGATCGTCCGACTGCTCGTATGTTCGTAATTCTTATATAATAAAACACTATAATACTATAGTTTCATTGCAAACTGAAGATACGTCTATGTTGGTACACAGGCATGCGGAATATTTCATGAAAATACATATCTACAATTTTTTATATAAAATAAGTTAATGCTTAAAAACAATTTCAGCTGAAGGTGATGATATTTTATTAGAGCCACTAGATTTTAAACCAAGTTGGCTGAATCCCGTTATGTATGCGACTCGTTAAAGAAATGCTTATTTTGAAAACATTGGTACATGAAACAAACCTTTAATGTAATTAACAATACTTGCTTTGGAAGAAATATTTCAGTGCTGTTAACACTGTTTGACAAAATTAATATACGACCATCCTTCTAATTACTATTATTATAATATTTATTAGCAAGCTAATTTTGGCCGTATTGGGGCGGCCTAGAATACTCCCCCCCCAATCCCACGCTGTCAGAACAGGGTGTCGTAAGCGGCGACAGAAGCCAGCTTGCTTGGTGGTAGGGCTTTGCGTAAAGATTATATTATCAATATTA
>DWPT01008110.1:0-10399 GCA_018251895.1 Agathymus mariae mariae
GAGGGTGGTAGCTAGCCAGGCAGGCTTCACGGAAAGACAATAATACCAATAATAATATTAACGACTTAATAATAATATTGATAACATAATCTTTACGCAAAGCTCTACCACCAGGCTTATACTAATGATCGGTTTACTAGGCCCTTATACCAACGCTTAGTAAGCTTTCGCGTATTATACCTGCTTAACAGATAATAAACGTATTTCATAAGAAGCGCTTTCATTTATTAGCTCTTCGACAAGCATATTACACGCGTGTAATGATGACTCGCGGCCTTTCATTGTGCTGAGGATGTAACACATACATAAATATTAAGATATATATGAACTGCAATACAAATGTATATGTAATTTGATGTGTACACTAATCTTATGTAATACATCACGTATTTACTTCGTACTTTTGTGACCAACTAATAGAGCCAGTCTGTGTAGTTATGGACATAGTTTTTAATTTTAGAGGGACTCAGGAGGGAGAACGTATACCGTGCATCTTTAACTCGGAGCCAATCCTCTCTACTCCTTTTGTATCTTGTTGACTAGCGAACGCCACAATGGCCTTAGTTACCGTTTATTGAACGTCAATGGGCCGATGTAACCTCCGGAGCAGCCATAAATGTTGGTCGGTTTGCTCTACGCGGGCTTTCAGTTATAATAAATATGTGGTATGATTGCAGTGGTGGGTCGTTTGGTTAATGGAGGGCAATGTGTTACATAAGTACATAATTACTGCTAATTGCTACTTGGTCAGCGTGACGGATTATAACCTAAAACCCTTTCATTGTAAGATTGAGATGGGGGTTCAAAGAATCTAATATTTCAAAAAACTCTACGAGAATTTCGTTCGGACAATGTAGGTAATAATTCATTTGAAACATAAATCATTCATAACAAAGGGCTCGTTTATCATTAAAAAAAAAAAATACGTTTAAAATATAGCCCGAGGTTATCCGCTCGAATTTAAATACTAAAGTTTGTCAACGTCAGTCCCGTTTTTTATGCTTATAGTTAGTAAACATTACGAACTATCTGATGGTAAGTGATCACCACATCCCATGGACATCAATCTGTCAAATCTGTATCATCAATTCTGTAGCTTCACCAACGTATTGCCTACAAATAAAGTAGCGAAGAATTCGCTATGTAACTGGATCTTCGAGTCATAATTGAAGTTAAGTTTTGGCGATATTGGGGCGACCTAGAATCCCCCCCTCCAAACCTTTGCTGGCAGAACAGGGTGTGTCGTAAGAGACGACAAAAGCCAGCTTGGTTAGTGGTGGGCTTCATGTAAGAATTATCAGTATTATTATTGGGTATTAGGTTATAAGCTTGCCTGGCTATCCACCACCCTCCTGCTTGAGTCAGCCGCCAAACGACTTATCGTGTTCCGGATGGGGGTTTGTTTTCTTACCTTCTTGTCATTATCTGGACTCGTTGATGTCTATTGGCGACAGTTACCACTTACCATCAGGTGGCTCGTCTTCTCGCTTGTCGGCTATTAACATACTCGTAAAAAATGAAGACAAGAAACAACCCTACCATTATGTATAGTTACCATCGAGATTAATCTTAGTGGTATATAGCCCAGCCAGATTCAACAGGAAGATCTTATGCCAAAGCCTCATACTTGTTGACGAGGGCACATACATACAACAAGAGTATCGAGGATTTTACATGGACTCAAAGATGAATAGAGCTACAACCCGTGACATAAATATTGTTTTATTTTTAACAGGTTTCCACTTCTGCTGATGATGATAGCATACTGTCAGATCGTGAGAGTTCTGTGGAGATCAGACAATATTCCTGGCCACACGGAGTCCCATAAGCTCTGCACAACACCCACTGGACAGAATAATTGTGAGTATTTAACACCAAATGCGGAATAGACCAATTAAATCTATTGATATGTTAGAACATTGGCTCAAGTTATTTTACTATGGCAATACCCGATATGAAAATATTTTATTTTTCCAATAATCATATATTATGACTTTATATTTAAACTCATCTAACTCGCATTGTTCATAAAAACGCTAAGTGTCTTAAAACTATCACGTACAGTTACTTAATCGGGATGAGAACCAAACGCAATGTCATTTTATTTGCGTCAAGTATTTTTTATTATACTTGAAAGTAATGCTACTAAATTATAAGATTTGACCAAAAAAAACTTGTATCTGAAAAAACTATATGATATCTTCTTCATATGAATGAAAGCATTTTTTGTGATTCGTCACTACAATTTTTTTTTTTAAATATTACTTCAAGTTCCACACCGTGGTTAAAAGGCGATCCTTTTTACCTTATAAGAAACATACTATATTAGCAACTACGGCCATGTGTCAAGTACACTGTAGTCAATGTAATTGCGTCCTATGCGTTAGGATATAAATGGCCAAATCATTACGATGTACTTACTATAGGGCTCAATTCTAGGTCCTGTTTGTTTTTGGGTTATTTATTTGCTGTATTTAATTATTATTTATGCCGACATTGTCCTGTTTGCTGATGACAAGCCTTTAATATTTAAGATATAAATTAGGCGCAGATGACATTAATAGTGCTTTATCCCGTATATCATTAGTTGACTATAAATAATTTGGTTTTAAGCGCTAAACGCAATGTGTACCTACTCGTAGAATTTGTGCAATCAAAAGTACAGAAAGGAGTTAAATTCGTAAATGAAAATATAAAATATTAACTATATAACAACCACAATTTCTGACATGATTTATGAAAAATAATACAGTTTTCAAACGTTTAGTTATTATAACAGTACCGAAACCGATTCCGTGTAGAATCAACATTTTATGATTTTCATAATTAATTTCATAGTTAATAAAAAAATTGCGCTGAGGGGTTTCATTAGGCGTTTCTTTTCGTCATCGATGAAACACCGTTTTGAAATAGCAATAGAAACTAGGTATATTTACAAAATACCTAAATAATTCTGAATTTGATTTTCTATTTGAATGTAACTTATTCACTTAACTTCATAGACTTCATATTACTTAAATCCTTTTAAGCTATACAAAAAACATGAAAACTGTTTTTTTATTAATTTGAATTGGCTTATTATCAATTTCTTCTTCTTATGTTATGTACATATGGTATATACATTAAATTATGATTATTTAAGTATTTAACGATTTATAGTTATTTTTTATTTTATTAATCAAAAATTTCTCAGTCTTCTCCTTACCATCGCGTAATGTGTATTGTTAAATGCAATAATATTGTTTAGTGTATTTTTTATGGGCATTTAACCTGCACCTCGATTTTATTTCGTGTAGTGAATCTGTTTTCTATCAATATTTTAATCATATTTTGTGTTTACAATATTTTGTTAATCATTATTATTAAAATATTCTTCTATTGTTACTTGTTTAATGTCTTGCTTATTCATACGGTCATTGGATTGTTAAAAGAATTTTATGACGCATTCATAAATGTGTTCAGCCTTGTGAACAATTATTAGCTATTATGAAATCCGATGTTCGTTATTCTTAATAATGTATACATCTTCAATGTAATGTCTTTTGACGAATAAAAGTTAAATTTGTTTGAGAGTAAAAAGGTACGCCTGATATTTGTTCCGTGATGAGACGTCGCAAAAGAAAGTTGCGAATAGGGAGAGAAAGTTTGTAACCTACCTTACAATAAAATCCGCAGATTGGGAATATAAACGTAACGTGAGTATCGGGATTGAATGAAGTAAAATGAAGAAAGTTTTGTTTGTTTCATATGTTCCATAACCAACAATTTAACGAAGGCGGACTTAATGCTATAGGAATGCTCTGCCAGTTATCCTTCAGAAAAATTGAGAAACGATAAGGTTCAATTGAAAAGCATTTAGAAATGAAATTGTTACTTTTGAATTTTCATAAAAAAGACATTCACTTCGCTTCGAAAAACGCATCCTTACGTCTACAAATAACAATCCAACTCGAATCAGTGATTGCGTTTCCTATCTAGCGCTTTATCAACTTTTCATACATTCCATACAATCAGAATTTCCGTGTGAATCAGTCTGTCTAATGATATAAACCGCATGATAATTCAAGTGTTAATTTTTGAGATTATCACGCTCAGGCAGACAGGTATGAATTTTTTGCTATGTAAGCATATCGATGGCAATTCACATGATATTCGAAATAATCATGCTTCGCGTTAGCATTCTATTGTTCCTCCTTTAGCGGGTCGGCCCTCTTTGAACAAAGAAGGAACTAGCAGGTTGAAATTAGACATCAATCTTTGTGATGCTCGTAGATAATATCGAAACACTAGAACCGATCACTTTACTTGGTCATTAATCATCGAGTTTTCTAAAGAGATTCTTCATTTCTTCTCAAATTATATTTATACTTTTATTTTATGTAACCCGGTTTTGATCTGTCTACTTAATAAACTAAGAAAATCTATAAGTATTTACATTATATAAAACAGTCCCTATTCGTATATATGAACGTGAATTTTCTTGCGATATTGACCAATATTAGTCGGAGTAATATTAGTGGAATATAATTGAAATAAATTACATTACACCTTCCCGTCGTCCAATAAAAAATTTCGATATCTGTGCGTTTACTTGTTTGTCCGGACATCATTCGTCTAAAACCTTATAATCCAATATTGACGTAGTATGTTGCGAATCATGAGGCTAATTTCAGTTGAGTAGAATCAATATCAGATACGTGTTGGCATCGCGATACTTTCTTAGGAGGGAAAAACGTTGGATGGATTAATAAATTAATATGGATAAAGTACCTATTAAAAATTAGTTCTTGAAAGTATTGGTTTCTCTAAATTCTGGTTTACAGTTCTCGTATACGTATGTAAATGAATTTACGCCCGCATTTTCACAATCTATTTCACGTGAAAGTTGAAAAATTCAAGAAAATTGGTAATTGATGAATTTTCTTCTGTCCTATTTATTTGGGCTTAATTTTTTGATTATAATACAAAATATAGGTTCTTATGCTTAGTATAATGAAAAATGTATAAATAGTTAAATTCTGTGTAAAAAATACATTTACAGTACAACAGTTAATAAGAAATCTGATTCAGACTTAACCGCTGTTTTTAATCAAAATAATAGATGATAACTTGAATAAAGATGAGATTCGAATGAAAATAAGGAAACTCAACTATTTATTATTTTAAGTTATATTTTAAATTAAATTTAATTTTAAATCGTATAATTAATAAAAGTAATGAATTCTACTTTTTTTAATATCGTACATGGGTAGCTTACCGATAACGCAATATTATATTATAGGAAATCTTAACTTTTATAGTTTTTGGTCAAAAACAGAAAATATTCTATAACACCTTTACTGCATGTAACCCAACCCTTTTGTGTTCCGTACGGTTTGGGCTTGACCGGTTTTTAATCTATCACAGCGTCCGCTTGAAATATGTGAGTTTCAAACGCATTACTGCCTTAGTACAGTTCGTTAAGAAAATGCGTCATTTTTTAAAGGATTATTTTTAAATCCTCCATGACAAATAAATATACTTTGTTAAGCTTCGAACATACTTAATACAAATAAAATTATTCACACACTATCGAACAGAAGCAATCATGCTGTTATGATCGTAATAAATATTGTCGGATTTGAATGTGAAAGAAATTTCCAGCCAATTTATGTTATGCAATTGATACATTAACAGATAAAAGCTAAGAAAGGTATATTTTGTGATATACTCGAAAAACAAGTAAGCAAGTAATAAACATTGTTTTTAAGTCAATTACTAGTTGTATTAAATGACTACAATACAATCTATATAAATATGTATATACATTTATATACTGCTAAATATATTATAAAATAAAAAAATCTTCCCATTATAACTAAAATGAATTAATTAAATTTTACGTACACATTGTTCTTCATTGGAGCGCAATGCCATTTTTACTACGACATTGGTACCAGAATTAATACTACTGTACTAGTTTAACGAACTAATACCGCAGTTCCAGTCGTACCGATAGATGTCGCAGTGAAAGGATACAATAGTATTAATAAATTAACTTTTATTTATGAATTAATATTTGAAAAAAATGTATTAACATCAAGGGTCATCCACAATAAGTTTAAAAAATGTATTTGAATTTGAACGGGTGAATATAAAGTAATTTATTAACAATTGATTTTTTTTTTACTATCGGAGGACTTAGTTAATATGAATTTTTTTAGCGATGACAAAAATAAAAAACAAAAAGTAGATATAATGTACGCAACAAATTAATGACACATGTCGGTCTACTAATGTTTCTAATTTCGTCATTGTAATGAAACGTTACATTGTATAGTATATTTCTAAGTGACAAAGATTAAAGACTTAGAAGAAGTTTTATCCAAAGTTATACTATATTAGTTAGTTTTAGCGATTTTGTTACAACATTTTTAAACCTTTAACCACCAAGGTAAGTTTTGTACGAGAAATAAAATGGTGATTTATAAATAGCTGGTTTATATCTCGCAAGATAAAGTTTACTAAGCCTACGGTAATGAATGTTGAGGTGAAAGATAAATGCCTGAAGGGATGAAGTATAATCCGAGATAAACATTTTCTTCACAGGCTTAATGTACCTCCGTCAACAGTAACGGCAAAGGTTTTTCACTCTGATTCTTCATTTCTTTTTTGATACAATTTATTAAAACCTTTTCTTTTAACTCACAACTTTTAAAATAACTAAATGATTTGGTATTTATGCCACTAATAAGTTATGCTTACAGATAATGGCAGAGCCTAGATAGTATTCTTGATGTTGTAGTAGTAAGATAAAAATATATGAAAAATACTTGTGACTAATTTAAAACTACAAACATCATGAAATTCATTATAAATTACCCAGTCCCCTTGAACTTTACCCTCTAATTAATTAGTTAACCAACATCTATGTTACTTTTATTACTTGCTCTTTTTTGTAGGAGAATCACTTTATGTATACTTATAAAGAAATTTAGTATTTGATATTCGAATCCTCTTTTTAATTAACAATATCAATGAGAAAATTGTTTCTTTCATGTTGAAATTGAACAGTTATTCACTTTGACTTTTGGAGTTCCACAAGGATCAATCTAGAACCACATTTGTTTATGTTACCATTCTAACTGCTACTCAGTGATGGCTGCACCACTTAAGTCATCACCGATACGCTCCCAACTAAGAAGTTGATTAGACCTGAAACACTGTCACCATTAACACGTTAAAAATTTTCATGGTTAATTGTAAGAGAGTGGTATCTAGCCGGATAAGTAAAGAATTCTACGATCAAGTATCACCGTCTTTAATCCAGGTGGTATTTGGTCCAATGTCCTGAGGACAACTGGTGTACTAGCTTCGTTCGTCTAGCAGGGAAAACCATAAGTAGAGGACCTTGGACTCCGAGAAAGTTGGAGCCCCTAACCCTCGGAATGATTTAAATAGATGTATGGTTTATTTTGATGAAAAGCATATTTTATATAAAATTAACACCAGATATAGATGATAAATAAACATTGTTTTTTTTAATTCAGGGTTGGCCGTCAACCGCCGCACAACTCCTTCAATCCACGCCAATGCTTCTACAGAAGGTCAGCTTCGTTCCCGCAGAAAGGCAGCCAAAATGCTTGTGGCTGTGGTTATCATGTTTGCAGTTTGCTACTTCCCAGTTCACCTGCTTTCTGTGCTCAGGTAATTTAGACTTCTAACGTCTACATCAGTTTTGATTGAATCTAAATACTTTTCTTCGGTTACAACATTTTATTATTCCTTTAAAATGTGAATTGGTAGTAGTCTACTGCCTTTATCTGGAAAGAAAACTGATACGCTTTAGACTTTGTATTATTTGGAAGGAATAAAACATCCACTGTAATATGATATCAGCTGTATAGAAAGCAAATTATTATTTATACATCTTAAATACGTAAGTGATTGATATTGGACTCTCAAATTTCTAGATATCCGTTATGGTTTGGTTGAAATACGTTTTAAATATTTCACAGGAGATTTTACAAGCAGAATGGTAGCTAGCCAGGCGGACGAATAAATATGTACATTAGTACCTCAAAAAATATTTACATACGGATTCGACTTACTTGTGTGCGCAGATATTTAAATAATTTATTACCAGTATTAAACTTATTATTGCTCCAACAAAATTTCACAATTTATATGGTTTGACACAACACTCAAGGAAAATAATCAATTACTGATAGGTTTACTTAACATAGAAAACTATTTTCTATTACGGCTCACGTTCACATGCATACACTCATGAATATGTCTGCCGAAGAGATATGAAAATAATGATTTCATTTTGTTATGATATTCATCAGGTAAATAAAGCTTATTATGTTAGCAATCATATGTTTTTCCTATATACTGATTTTCACCAAGATCGGTCAACACTTTTTTGAGTTTTGCAAGGAAATACAGATACAAACAGACTGATAGATATTTTTTTAATGGCAGAATTTGGGCCAGTGAATCAAAAAACGATTATTTATCACATAACATATCAATAAAATAAAAATCACAGACAGACCCTACAGGTTTACATAGTACAATAGAAATAAATTTATTGCAACGGGTTTACACGAAGTATAAAATTGTAATAATTACCAGGATGTAATTGTATTATGTATTGCGTATTTACCACACTGTTACCCTAATAAGGCTGGCGGTTATCAGCCTGGATATGTAAAAAAAAATACTTTTATTTTTTTTTATTTTTTATAAAAAATAGATATAAAAATATTTAGATGTCAAAAGTTCATCTCTTGACCTGCGAATACGGTGATACAGCTTCATTTCACTGTGCTTTGATGTATGGCCTTTTTTTCCAGCTTTTAAATCCCATAATAAACAATATTTTGCGGTCATATACATAGAATGGTTAATTCAAATGCAACATATTTTTACAGGACAGAATATCCGGACTGAAGGATATTGCTAGTCTGACATTATTCTTCGCCAGATCCTATGCAAACAAATTGTGCCTCTACTGCTGAAATCTAATGACAAAATAAATCAACCGGTATACGTAAGCCAGCGACGATATCCGGCAGATTGTGACTGAAAAAAGGCGATTTGTCCGTACGGACATTCGCAGCGTTTTTCGGCCAAAATATCCGGAAAACTGACATCAATCAAATTAGTAAAGCATGGTGCCATTTGTATATCAGTTCTAAAACATTTTAAATAAATTGTTTGGCTTTTATATCGACGGTTATAAAGTTTGAAATGGTACAGTTTTCGCCTGAATTATTTTTTATACTATAAAGTTGTCAAAATTGTATTTAAACCTGCTTAATTTTACTATCGACCTAATGTTATACTTAATTATTTAAATTAAATAGTTTCGGTCTCGTAATAATTCGATTTAATTAAGAAAAAAGAATTACAAACAAATTTTGAAAATCAATATTACGAAATTGCTTGATCAAGTATTCACGACGAGCTGTTTTGCAAGAAGACTCGGCAAGAAACTTCCAATGAGAACATCTTCTAGTTACAGTTACGAAGAACTTAATATTACGTATGCTTATAATACTAAACACTTGCCCAATAAGTCCTATCTTTAAAATAGTCGTCCAATTTGTAATAATCTTTCACAAAACCTTAACAACAAGAATGTTAAAATATTTCTTAACTTACATTTATCTGTCACGTAAATGTTTGCCCCAGTCACAAACGCCTTTCCTCATTGGACAGATTCGTTATAATTGACTATACTAGGGCGATTAAAAAGTAATGGTAATCAATGTATAATACAACATTTACTCTTTCAAATTAAATTACATTTCTATATTATCTCCTAAAAAGTTTATACATTTAGATCATCTCTTCTCTAAAGCTTGTATTCCATTTAAAAATATTTTTTTATCTTGCTCCTCGAAAAACGCTTGTACAGCAGCCATCACTTCAATATATCGGCAAATTTCTGGCCTCTGAGGTGTTTCTTGAGGTGACAAAAGATACAGAAGTCGATGGGGGCTAGGTCTGTAGAATAGGAAGGGTGCTCAACCAATTCGAAGCCCGCTTCCCGTATGGCATCCAGTGCAACTTGAGCTTTGTGAGAGGATGCGTTTTCTCGGTGAAACAGCACCTTCGCACGGAGTTTGCCTCGCCTTTTTTCCTTAATGGCGTCCCGCAACTTTCTTATTTGTTCGGCATGGTAGGAGGAATCATGATAATTCCCTCGGTTTCCCAAAAAACAGACGCTATAATCTTGCCTGCCGAGCTTTTAACCTTGAACTTCTTAGGGGTCGGCGAAGAAGGTTTTTTCCAGACCCTTTGGTCTGTTGTTTGGTCTCGGGGTCGAAGTAGTGTACCCAGGTTTCGTCCATCGTTACAAAACGAGTGCAAAAAGCCGCCGGATCTTTTTGATATTTTTCAAGATTCG
>DWPT01008111.1:0-10399 GCA_018251895.1 Agathymus mariae mariae
TAATGTCAATTAGTAATTATAAGTTCAGCAATTTTAAAAATAACTTAGTTTTTGTAATAATTCTTTGAAATACAAACTAATTATTACTAAAGCTTAACATATCTTTCCACCACACTAACAAGACAACATTTTAACCTACTGCAAAAAAAGGAGCAGGTTCTTCTTAATTTGATTGTATTTTTGAAATTAGAAATGTTGACATTGGAAATGTCTTTTCGTTGAATGAAAAAGTGCGATCCACTTATATCTTAGAGAGTTGTGAAAATACAATATTCCAAAATATCTCAGAAGACGTGTATTCACGAGAGCTGTAAGGTGCAAAAAGAATTAAACAAGTCAAAAACGAAAAAAGGTGTGGCTGAAATAGTAAAAAAATTTTTTTTTCGGAATTTTTGATTTTGGCGCTCGATATTTTGGAAACGAAAAATGATATCAAATACATAATTTGAGAAATATCCCGCTGAACAATTTAGTCAGCTACAATTTACAAGCTAAAACAAAGACGACCAGATTAAGGGATTGCCCTGTAGCTAATCTTTTTGAAAAAACTTAAATACTTATGTTAATCTAAGAATAAAATAATTTTCATTCGCTGTTGTAGTTTTATTTTGTAACCTTTTCCTTATCCCTACTTTCTCGTTGCTCAAGGACAACATTTTTTCAAATTTCGTAGATTCATTTCCAATGTGCTCGATAATCGTGTGAGGCACGAAATCTGTGTTTTTTTATGTAAATAGCCGACAGACGAGCAGACTAGCCATCTGACAGTAAGTAGTCACCGTCGGCCCATGGACATCAGCAAGACCAAAGGTATCACTGATGGGTTGTCTGCAAGGAAACGAGAAGAAGGTTACAAAGAAAGTAGTGGCTCTAAGCCCCCAGCCGTAACACGACGAGAAAGATTTATAATACCAATAGTAATATATATAAATTAATAATTATTATTATAGTATAATCCTTACGCGAAGCCTAACCACCAAGCAGGCTGTCTTTTGTCGCCTCTTACGACACCCTTTTCTGGCAGCATGGGATCGAGGGGAGTATTCTAGGCCGCCCCAATACGGCCGCATGTTTGTACGTTATGTTTGTTACCTCAAAACACCGGCATTAACTGATTTGGACAATTCCTTTTTTGTTCGAGAGGATATACTTCCCATTTAATTCAATTTAAATTTAAAGAAAAAATACAGGTGATATTTTTTCTTTAAACTAAAGATTTAAAATAAGACATAATATTTTTTCACCAAGTCGAAGTCGATTTTATGTTAAAATATTTATTATAATGACTATATCACCACCTACCATCAGGTGGAATTGTCGTCAAGCATTAACATATTTTGTGAAAAAACGTAACTGGAAGATATTGTTACTGACTAATAATAGCGCTGGTATATTATCATTTGTGGTTCTCTGATTTGTATAATTCATAGATTGTACAAATGTCTACCCAGATGAATTACATGTATTCGTTGCACCTGCCACTCACCCCAGGAACTCACATTGCGAATTATATGAGTATTACAGAGAGCACAAGCAACAGATATTATTAAACAAACATTTAATATATCACAAAATGCTACAACCGCGGTTCGATCCCACACCGTGCATTCGCGAAGCAGGCCCGACGTAGAGTAATTTTGATACTGAGAACAGAATAAATAAATGTTATTATTACAATTTTATAACCACTCTCGGAGCTTTCATGCTTTATTTTAAGCTTCTTTATTTTAAAATTACATCTACAATGTGTAGTACTACCTTCTTCACAATAATAACTCAACGATAACACATTTATTATAAAATTTATTTTCATAAAACAATAATTTTACCTTATCTACTACATATAAATAGCGTAACGAGCCCCTTGAGTCTTGTGTATCAAAGTCATTACGCGTAGTCACGGTAGGTGTGTATACGGAGATACCGGTAATACACTAAGTGTATAAACGTGAGTACTTGAGTACGTTTATTCATAATAACCACTCAAAAAGTTATCTTTTTCATAATGGAACTCTAACAGGGTTGAATAATCGAATTGTTTTAATGAAATATTTCTTGTAAATTTTAATGTGGGCAGGCTTTGAATTCGATATAAAGTCTATATTTATGGCAATTTTTGTTTTTTTTTTAACATATAATTTTTTGAAACAGATTTGGAAGCATATTGTAACATATAAAATCTAAGTTACTCTTAAATCCGGGAAATGGATCTGCTATCGCGGATTAAGAAATATAAGTTAATATACACATTTTCTTGTGTTTAATGTCAAAATAAAATATTTTTAAGACAACGAAATCTTTAACATTTATTATTTGGATGTATTATTAAATTATTCACAGCAATAAAACGATGTATTTAAAGACGTACCTACATAATTACAATACCATAAGCACTTAAAGTGTATGACTGGCATGGATTGGACATGACAACACAACATTGTACAGTACGAACATCATTACCACCCCCCCTAGGTCCGAGTGCCGGATAAAATACTAATGGGCAATCGATAGCAACTTCACTGCAGCCCAGTGCTTTTAATGTCGATTTTAGCCACTGAAATTCAAACCTAAGTTACAATTGACATGACATGAAAAGTTCTAACAACAATTACTGAAAATATTGCTTATTCTATGATCATATTATTTGTTATGCATGCTTATACGCAAACACGCACACACATATTTCATACATACGCACAAACACACGCGCGCACACACATTTAGCGTCGTGGGCGGAATGGAAGGCAGATTGGTAACATCCTTAACCCAACCCAGAAATAGTAACAATCCATGAATAAACACACATATTATCTATCTCATACCTTTAAAAATTTTTTCATGAATCACTTTTAACCTATTAGTAAAAACTGTATATAAACTTGTACAGTAGTTTAGTAGATATGGCAATTTTTCGTACTATGTATTGAAGATGTAATTTTAACTGTGGAATAGGAATTTTTCTGGTAATTTTTCTACTTAATTCAAAGTTTGTTATAAAGTTATTTTGATGCCTAATGACTGGTGGTGGTAGTTAATTTCATTTTAACGGCTTCATGAAGCTTAATTTTTGTAGTTTAATAAATTGAGTCCGGGGTGCACTCTGCTGAAAAATTTATGAAAGAACAGCGCCTATTGGAGGTCGCTAAACACACTCCCAACACAGAGTTTTAACCTACCTGTACTTGTTCCTACAAGCTTTTTTACTTAGACTACTAGTCATTATTATTCTCAAAGCAACCGAGAAATATTTGAATTAATTTATCACTCACTTCCGGCTGACAACCCATGAATAAACTCTGGTTTCCATTAAGTATCTGGTATCATTAGGTATATTTCAAACAGATGCCTGTTTTTTTTTTCTTTATGATAATAACCGTCAAACAAGCAGACGAGCCACCTGATGGTAAGTGGTCATCGTCGCCCATGGACATCAGCAAGACCAAAAGTATCACTAATACGTTGTCGGCCAGGAAATGAGAAGAAGGTAAAAAAGAAGGTACTGGCTTATATAAAAAAGCGGCTACCTACAGTAAAAGCATTAAACATATACGAAAGGGTTTTGTTAATACAATAATGGGCGTAATGTGTAGCAACTTATCACCATAAAATATGTTGGATACTCTGATTCTTAGTTAATAGCTGCAAACGTTATTTGCTAAAACTCATGTCATTTATAAAAGTACATGACCCCTTTATGTGAGCGACGGAGTTGCTACGCATATCTAAAGGTATAACCGATATATTATTGAACTCGCATATGAATGCAAAGACATTTAACGTAATATATTAACCTTTATATGTTTTGGAAGGATGACAAAGGTTACAATTCAGGTAACTCATCTGCATTCGCAAGAACCATAAATCTAAACATTATTTAAATGTTAAACCATTTTACATGCCTCTGCTAGACGTTCTGTTGATTTTGTTAAAGTTTTCCTTCACTAATGAAATTGTTTTAAAGTAGCCGTCGCTAATATCTGCTCAGGCAAGCTTAATTAGTAGACAACGCGTTGTCAACGAACATTAAGTCCGTCAAGTATTATCGCAATGTGTTTAATTATATTGAATTACTGCCATCGCTTTGCAAAACGTTTCTACGAAATTAGGGTGCTCAAAAATTTAACTTTACAACAACACCGATTACTACTCGGTGTAAAGGCAACTATTAGTTTAACCATAATGCGTATCTCGCGTGATTTCGAAATTTAGCACATCGCACGTACCTTGCTTAGTACAAAATGAATAATGAACTAACATAAAGCGATTTAGAAAAATTATTGAATTAGCCCATGCTAATGCAAATTTGCCCATGCAAAGACGGGTTGCTAGTAGAATTAGTCAGTAGAGCGAATGTATTTATTATAAACGTAAGTGATACACAGAGTGAAGCAACTGCATGCTCGGTTGAATGGGTGACCATAATTGGCAAGCTTCTCGAGTTCTTGCATGCTTTAAATACCACGTTTAGTCTTCTCAGTTGCTAATTAACAGTCGTTAATCATATCGGAAGCCTTCCGCCGTCCAAGATGTGTAATGGATTTGACAATTAACCCTTTCCTCTACAATTACTACTAACCAATCAGCTTTACAAGAACGTAACGTAGAACGGTATAGATCTCAATTTTGATAAGAAACTTGTGTTCTGTATTAACTTGCTGATGTATTGAAGTCGTTGTATATATTAAGTAATTAAATCTTACTACTTACATACCGTTGGGATAAATTGAATACGGTTTAAGTATTGGTTTTTACCTTACTGTTTTTTGTTTCTTTTACCTTACTGGATTCCAACCTTCAATAGTAAAAGCCATTGTCCAAAGACTCGACCGTTATTTAGCAAGGTGTAACATGGGCAGATATTCATGTGTCCAACGTATACAACCGAAGCCAGCAAACTATAGTACTATATTAATACGTAAAGAGAATCTTAGTACCCCTTTTTCTTCTCTGTTCGTCAGCCTATTTTCATTTCTTTGATTTTGTTTTGTAACTATATAGGCAAAGACCAAACAGTTCTCTACCGTTTTCTCCTTTGCTTGTCACCCATTTTTTTTTTCAATAGAAACTGTTGAAGAGCTTTAGGGTTTTTTTTAACGATGCTTTATTTGCTTTTTATGGGCGAACCACGGCAGTAGGTCGACTACTAGACGAATTCCTACTCTTACCAAGAAATTGATAGCATAAAACCAGTTATGCAGGAAATTTTGCGGAGGTAGATAGTAATTAAGAAGGCGTTCCAACTTAACATTCATGAGTTGATAATGACGCACTTCGAGGTGGTGTGTAATTTAAGTGTTTGCGTACTGTGGCGAACACTTTGCACATATTACTGGTTAAAAAGCTGTAAGTGTTTGAGACAATAGGTATTGTGTCTACAATAGAAATCTTATAACGGAATTAGGTGCTCACAATTTTTTTACTATAAATCAATATTCCGATCCAAATATATGGATCAGATCAAAGCGCGGCTGGAGGAGAAACTTTTGACAGATGACACATGACTTACATTAATGATAGATGGTCCTGTTAACTTTACTACTAGTTAGTTTTGCGTTCTAAGGCATCATAACACATGATACCATGACACCATGACATCTTCACTCACTGAATCGGACACATGAGTGTCACCTGACATAAACTAATACCTGGTTTCTACAAATTGTATATCAATCCAATCTACATACCGTTATTATTAATGTACTTCTGCAATTTTATAAGATAGTTATTGTTTCGATTTTTAAAATAAATCTTAGAGCGAGATTCAATTAATTCTTTGAACGTAAACTGCCTCCCATTTCATTACTTTGCCCCATCAGATTTAATTTTTGTTCTTAAAAAATTTCCAAATTATTAATACAACTGGAAATCAGCGAGAGTGTAATCTGGTGAATATAATGAGTTGCGAACATAGCAGTCGTACCTCGTGTAAATTGGTGCCCATCTGTGATTAGCCGTTTCGGTTTTCCATCACTGTTTGGAATCGTTCACAGCATACGTTGTAGTTGTCTGGCATTAGCAAACACGAAACACATGAGAAACTAATGTTTAGTTTACAACCAAAATGTAAACTAAAATTAACTTAAATCAATACCCGTGAATAGTCCATTTATTATTATAATTGCTATTCAATATCTCATCGCAGACATTATACATTTTAACTGTAACTAGTACTCAGATTGTTTTATTTATCGATATTACGGCTCAATTACAATATTTACGAACATCATAATATGAAAATCCAACGTCGTGTATACAGATATATAAAAGAAAATTCATTTATCAGACAGGAAACGAAATTATAACGGTATACGCTGAATAGTATAGTTATCTATGAAGTAGCCCAAAGCCACGTTTGACAAAACGAGTATTAATAAATTTGTTTATATTATTTATTATAAAATCATCGCCGCACTTTGTATTAAGCAAAAGGATATCAAAATAGAAACTTCAAAGTGCTTTAAAGAAGTAATGAGAATATAAAATCTTAGCTAATTCAAATAATTCCATTCGATGTTCTTACATATTTCTGAAGAATAAATATGTCTTCTATGTCCAATGTTGAGATTATGTAAGAATGACGATTTGTTAAACATTTACTAAGGTGAAATATTACCAACATGTACTTCGTGCATGGAAGTCATCACAAAAATATAAACATTATAATCATATTATAATAATTATAAGATAATATAATAAGTAGCAATAATACAATGATTGTCATCTCTCCGAATAATTCTAGAAGAATAAGATTTTTTGACAAGTAAATGACCTCTATAGATAAAGAAGGCAAAAGGTACAAGCAATCTAACTCATTTTAAGACCTCAGTGCGCCGCGCTAGTAATGAGCGCGGAGCTTTATTCTTCGCAAAGAAATGAATTCGCTGGAAAGACAAAAGACTAACAATCAAACAAGTAGCATTACGAAACAGACTACTTGGAAAAGATTTTACATTCATGACGTCTTTAAAGACTTTTTTATTATTATAATAAGACGAATGAGGATAAAAGTGATATTTCCATTGCATTTCGAAGCGCCAGGTTACACAAATAAATTTAAGCTATCAGATATTTATAACATATACCGTCGTAAAAAGTGTCCCCGCACCCTTTCTCACTACTTAATTGTGATGTGGAATGTCTGTGAAATGTATGTTAGATCCTCAAAAACACTTTTAACTCAGTTACAGAAGATAAATTTTGAACCAGATAATATCTCCGGTAACGTGCTCTTTTGAATGTACGTATGCAAAATTAACTTTGTTTTTCACAGGATAACTGGGAACATGTATTATTGCTGTCGGTTAATGAGAGCATTACACATCTCAACAACAAAGCTCCACAGGGTGCGGGGGCCAATATGTCCCTGTCTATTTATGTATATTATAAACTAGAAGCCCACCCTCACTTCGGTTGGGTTGAATAAATAATTAACATACGTGATATAGCCCATGTCTATTCTAAATAATGTACTTTTCTGATGGTGAGAGCATGTTTCAAATCGGTGGCTTAGCTCCAACGATTACCTTCCGCATGAACTCACAAATCTCGCACTGTCTCTTTGTAATATTAGTATAGTTAATATGTTCCGTTTAATAAAATCATAAAACAACAATATAAATCACTTAGATACCGTTTACTTATTAATTTAACTCATAAGTTGCGCCAACAAGGTGCTCGTACACATTATCAGCAACAAGAGAACAGACATTAAATAATTAACTCAAGCTGTGTCATCTGAAATATATGTATATGCAAACTTCATTAGCATATGAAATGACATATTATATTTCAAGTTAAAGTAATCGCCGTCAAAATAAATGTAAATATTCCTACGAAATAATACATTTTCAGGAAAATTACATCATTAAGCAGATTTACATTTCATTTAAGATTACTCTAAGCTAATAAAAATCTTACAGTTAAAAAGAAAAAGATTTCTCTTTTGGACTCGTTTAAATTGCAGTCCTTCACAGAACCCTCGTCTTTCTTAAATATATTTATTAAAATATTATTTCGCTCAGTCATCCCCTGTTTTAACCTTTCTCATCCTTAAGTAAAATACCACTCACATAAAAAACATTGTCTTTTATTGGATAGCGTACAACCGACGAAATAACGTAGGCGTTCGTTTGCATATCAAATTCAAAATCAAATGCTTAAATAGTCATACAAGTGTTCTGTAAATACACTTGTGCACTTCATTGCTTGCTTCTACTACCATTTCGAAAAGTTGCTTTCGCATTCAGAGGAAGAAATGACGAAAGAACCTCAGCGCATCTTTCAAAACAACACATGGTAATTACAAAGTTTAAACATGCGTGGAATTGGTTTCGATCCTATTATTTCTAGGCGTCCTTTTCAATGATATATTAATACATTCCATAACATCCTTTACCTATAATATTTTTTTATTATTCTTTATATATACGTCGCTTAAAAGTTCCAATAAGTAACGGAAGCATGAACTTTCGAACTTCATTGTATAAACTTGTCTGTGTATTTATCAAAGTCAATTTCTTCTTAATCTACTGTATTTACACAAGTATTGGTATTTCCATAACTAAACAAACCAATGACAGACCTTATCTCCTGAAGTTCGATTTGGACTGGACGGATTTTCTTCCGAAGGTACCCTTTCAACATTTTTTAACTTGAGAAAGGATTTATTAACAAATAAAAATAAAAGTAAGTGGTGGTAAAGTGAGATGAATTGCGGTGAGGTGAGGTGAACAATGCTGAGGAGACGAGAGGTGGCGAAGATGAATAGATGAATATGAATTTCAACCTTATGCCTCGAAGATGATTAGTATTCTTCTTAATGATGTCTAGTGAATATTTTTTATCGTTGTCAATACTACTAATATAAAGAGAGTGTACGTAGTGAGTTCAATGTATACTGTAGGTAATCTTCGGAACCATGGCAACTACTTAAAAAAATATTTTACTATTTAAAAAGAATATTATTCCGCACGGACAGGTTGTATAAATAATTGATAGCGCTTAATGATGTCTTTATACGCTGTCATTTTCTGAATCACCGCGTTCTTACACGCACAATGTCAATGCTATATTAGGTACCTTATAGTATTCAACGGATTAATATTATCTTCCTAAAGGCATTTCACTCCTTCAGTTAATGAAAGCATTAAAAACTGCGGTATGCAGATGAACATTTTAAGGGACGAGATCCCGCTTCTAAGAATCAATTAACGATCGAGATATATTTGACCGAAGCCGACCCACTTTAAAATCGAGTCTTTCACTCGAATGAACGATTCGAATACTTTAAACTTGTTTGCGTATTTACAGTGTTGGTACACTGTAAATTATTCATCATTACCAGTCATAGCTGCCCCAGTGCTTGGATCTCTCTTAGGAGGTTACGGGCATGCTGGGAACACTTTCCCAGAAGATTATTTGTAATCGACTTTGCTTTTCCTGTTTTATTGAAAAAATGCTCTTACACTTGGCCAGCATGGAATACAACGGTAATAATGAATGTAGTAGGATGAAATAAGTCTTAGTAGTGTGTGTCATTAAACTGGTAATTTTTTTTTGTATTATCTCTTGTGATAATTATGTACATTATAGACAATGTTACTCATATACATTTTTGAGGTAACTTTATTATACCTGACTTTCTAATTTATAAATGCTAACACAACCAAGAAGTAATAGATCCGACTCTTATTACTATGTAATAGCATCATGAAAATATCAATGCAGTGACTTTAATATCAACAAAATAAAAATTATATTCAGTTTCGTATCTAAGGGTATTAATGCTCATACACTCACACCCTAGACGCTCACACCCTAGACACTCACACCCTTTGACCAGAAAGATGGCAGATGAGACACCCGATGGTAATAAGTCACCCTCGTCTATGGACACAACCTACACCAGAGAAGTCACTATTGCAACGCCGGCTCTGGAGGAGGGCTCTTTTTACACTTTTTTTAAGAACTCCATATCATAGCGCTCCGGAAATGTCCCAGAATATTTACTGTCACCATAAAAATATACACACCATGAGCCCGCCAACATAACCATTTGCTAATTAATATCAGGCGTTACTTTCCGGAAATCCATTATAATCAAATTAGTGTTTCAAACATCGACAGTACAAATCGATTTTGTAAAAATCCGCGAGCTCAATTTAAAATGGTACTTATATGGTTTTAGAGACGTGTAACATTTCCCTTACGGAAACGCTTATTTATCTACACTAATATTATAAAGAGAAAGTACAAATTTTGTGAAGTTGTGTACCTCTATATGGGGAAAGAAATCTCCTGAACTACAGCACCTATTTGAAAAATTATTTTACAATTTGAAAGGTAAATTATTCCGGACCGACAGATGGTATATATTATGTATATAACCTTATCATATGTT